>PVIH01019336.1:7088-35802 GCA_004025045.1 Sigmodon hispidus | reverse complement strand
CGAAGTCTCACAAACTCAGAGAGATAAGCAGGGGATATACTCACTCACTAGTGGTCTCTAAACAAACAAACAAGAAAAAAAGCCAAACATGCCCAAGCGGCAAACCACAACCACGGAACAGCTTGGGATCAGAAACATCCTGGACTGACCCTTCAAACCCCAGTCCAACTATAGGAACACCTGACTCACTCTTGGGGGGGGGAAGAACTGGATTTGGCCAGAAGTGGAGACTGATCTAAGCATTATTGGGTTAGTGGGACCATAGGACTGTCTGCTCCCTGCCCAGGGAGGGGATGGGGAGTTTCAGAGAAGAAAAATGACCAGATGTGTTGGGAGGGGGAAGAGACCTTGAATAAGGATATACAGGGATGGAAAAAAAAATTCAGAGGGAAAGATGAACACAAAGAAAATATATGTGTAGCAATCTTATTTGTATTTCTACCCTTGATAAGCCATGCTTATCATTCTTATCCTCTGTATAGTTATTGTTAACTCTTCCACATTTTAAATTCTTTTTACTGTGTTTTTTTTTGATAAATACAAAATAAAGAAGGGAAAAAAAAGAACATCACAGAAAATGACAGGAGACAAAATTAAAATACAAAATGTGTAGCCTACCTCCATAATATGGCATATACCTTGAGAAATAAATTAGGGAAATAATATCACCAATAACTTACAAAGTTATTACCTTGTAATTCATATAAAAGTAGAATCTAGAAACTTTTACAATGAAAATGTTAAAACTTTGAAGAAAAACTTGGGGAAGACATTAGAAAATAGAAAAACAACTATGACTATGGATATAAATATTTAATATTAAGAAAATGATTATTTGTTCAATTGCAGGCCGTCAAGGAAAGCTCCTGCAGTCAAGCATCTCCATTAACACCCTGACCGACCCTGCAACCTACAAGTGCAAATTTCTCTTCCAAACCCACCCATCACCTTGCAACTTCAGTGACTCTCTGAGACGAATCTGCCAACTCAGATTGGACAAAGAGCTGAGATTTAACCAATAGTGGCACCCTGAGAGAGACACAGCCAGAGCAGATTGAATCAAGAATAGCTTCTTGAAACAGAAAATGATTACATTAGTTAAAGGAAGAGATGGAAAGATAATAGTGCAAGAATACATATAACATAATGGACAACATGGCACCACCAGAACCTTGTGGTTCTACAACAAGAAGACTCAATCATCACAATGTAGAAGAAGTGTAAAAAAATGATTCTAAAATAACTTTATGAAGATGATTGACACCTTTAAAGAGAAAATTAAAAAAATCCTTAAAGAAATTGAAGAAAAGACAAAAAATTAAATTAGAAGAAACCAATAAATCCCTTAAAGGAAACAAAGACAAAGTCATCAAACAGATGAAGGAAACAGTTCAAGACTGGAAAATTGAGTTAGAAGCAGCAATAACAACAACAAAATACCAGTTCAAGATTTGAAAATTTAAAGATAAGCAAATAAAGAAGATACAATTTGAGGGAATGCCAAAAATGGAAAAATCTGAGTAGACCAACAGAAATTACAAATGCAAACATAACCAACAGCATACAAAAGTTAGAAGAGAAAACCTCTGACATGGAAGATATGATAGAGGAAATAGACTCATCAGTCAAAGAAAACACTAAAGCCAAAAAAGTCAACATAGATCATGTAGGAAATCTGGTACACTATGGAAACTAAATCTAAGAATAATAGGAATAGAAGAAAGGAAAGAATACTCAAAGGCACAAAAAATATATTCAACAAAATAATAGAAGAAATATTTTCCAACCAAAAGAAGAAAATTCCCATGAAGAAAGCCTAAATTGCACATCAAACTCCACACAATAATATTAGTAAACTTCAGCACCCTGCTTTCACCAATGGACAGGTCTGCCAGACAGAATCTTAGCAGTGAAATAAAGGATCCAACAGATATTTTGACTCAAATGGACTTAACAAATATATATATATTATTCAAAGTCCTAGACAACAAAGGGAGATTAAGGAGATACAAATTGGAAAGAAAGAAATCAATTTTTTTAATTATTTGCAGATGGCAGGATAGTATACATAAGACACACAAAAAAAAATGTTACCAAGCAACTCCTATAGCTGATAAACACCTTCCATGTTCTTGGATAGATAGAATAGAACTTATTAAAAATGGTAATCTTACCTAAAAGCAATATATGGATTTAATGGAATTCCCATAAAAATCCCAACATAATTCTTCACAGACCTCAAAAGGACGATATTCAACTTTATATGGAAAACCAAAATACTCTTGATTGTCAAAACAATTCTATATAATAAAGAAATTTCTGGAGGTATCACCACCTCTGACTTTAAACTCTACTATAGATCTACAGAAATAAAAAAAAAAGTTGTAATTGGCATAACAACAAATATCTGGGTTAATGAAATTGAATTAAAGACTGGGACATTAATCCACACCTCTATAAACTTCTGATTCTTGACAAAAAAAAACCCAAAAATATGCAATGGAAAAAGAAAGCATCTTCAACAAATGGTGCTGGCATAACTGAATGGTAGTATGTAGAAGTATGTAAAAGATACATATTTATTACTATGCACAAAACTAAAGTCCAAATTGATCAAACATCTCAACATCTAAATCCAGTAACACTGACCCTGATAGAAGAGAAAGTAGGAAATAGCCTTGAACATACTGGCACAGGAGACTATTTCTTAAATATAATACCAGTAACATAGACACTGAGAGTGATAATTAATAAACGAGACCTCCTGAAACTGATAAGCTTCTGTGAGGCAAATGACATGGTCAATAAGACAAAATGGCAGTTTACAGAATGAAAACAATCTTCACCAATCTTACATTTGACAGAGGGCTAATTTCTAAAATACATGAAGAATTTAAGAAACTAAACATCAAAATACCAAGTAATATAATTAAAAATATTGTGTACTAATCTAAACAGAATTCTCAATAGAAGAATCTCAAATGGCTAAAAGACACTTAAAGAATTGCTCAACATCCTTAGTCATCAGGGAAATGCAAATAAAAATGACTCTGAGACACCATCTTAAACCTGACACACTCATACCACAAAGATATTTGCTCAGATATGTTCATAAGCAGCATTATTCATAATAGCCAGAAACTAAAAACAACCTAGATATCCCTCAACTGAAGAATGAATAAAAACATGTGGTACATTTACATAACTGAGCATACATAATATATAACAATGTAACATTAAAATATGACATCTTGAAATTTGAAGGCAAATAAATAGAACTAGAAAAATAATCATCTTGAGTGCAGTAATCCAGTTCCAGAAAGAAAAGCACTGTATGTATTTACTCATAAGTGGCTATTAGACATTAAGCAAGGGATAACCAGACTACAGTTCACAACCCCAGAGAAACTAGAGTTACTTGTTCTAGGCAGATGAAGCCTAATAGTGACATCCATAGATACTCCTGGGAAGGGAAAACAGAAGAGATCCTCTGAGCAAACTGGAAGCAGAGTTGGGAAGGGTGACAGGGGTGGGTGGGAGCACATAAAGGAATATGAGATGGTAGAGTTGGTGGAGGGACAGAGAAGGAGATCACTGAAATAGACATCTTTATAGATGTAGAAGGAGCCATTTTGAGGTTAGGGAGAAACCTGTTGCTAGGGAAATTCACAGGTTTTTAGAAGGATGATCACAGGTAAGACTTCAAGCAATAGTGGAGAGGGTGCCTAAACTGGCCTTCCATAATCAAACTGATGATCACTCTAGCTGTCATCATAGAACCTTCATCCAGAGACTGATGGAAGCAGATGCAGAGATCCACAGCTAAGCATTAAGCTGAGCTCCCAGTCCAATAGTAAAGAGGAAGAAGGGATTATATGAGCAAAGAGATCAAGCTCATGACTGGAAAACATAGAGATATCTGACCTGAGCTACTGGGAGCTCACTGACTCTGGGTTTATAGCTAGGAAATCTACCTGGAACAGAACTAGGACCTCTGAATATGGATAACCTTTGTGTGGTTTGGGCAGTTTGTGGGGCCTCTGGCAGTGGGATCAGGATTTATCCCTAAAGCATTAACTGGCTTTTTGGAACACATTCCCTAAAGCAGAATATCTTGCTGGAGGGGGAGGGGCTTGATCCTGCCTCAATTGATATGCCAAACTTTGTTGATTCTCCATGGGAGGCCTTATTCTTTTTAAGGAGTGAATGTGGGTGGGGGGATGGGGCAGTAAAAACTGTTGGTGAGTAGAAAGAGAAAAGGTGTGGTGATATATTTTATATTTAATAGAACCAGTCTGGAATACCAGAGAAGAGATCCACCCACAGTCAAGCCATGAGGCTCCAGAGCTAGAGCCTTTGAGCTGCATCTTAATATGGTAGGACATGTCAGTGTGTCCTTGGTAAGGACATTGGTCTCATTCAAGATGGCTTTGCCCTCATGTCCCCTCTGCTTCTCCAAGGCCTTTACTCCTAATGTTATCACTGGAGTCAGGGTTGAGATTTCAACATATGACTCATGCATTTAATTCCAGCATGGGAAAGACCAGGAGTGGTAACCTACACCTTTAATCCCATAACTTCAGAGACAGATCTTTCTGTGCTTCTGTGAGTTGAAGGTCTACTTACCAAATAGTAGTAGGTCACACATTTTATCTTAAATGTAGAATATGGTGCAGAGTTAAACCAGGAAGTATTTAAGGGAGGCATAGGAAGACGGAGATTTACTCTGTAAAAGCGACTAGGAGCCAGGCTGAGGAAGCTGGAAAATAGCTTTTACCCTGAGATGTTGGCTAGGTGAGATTTGACTATAGTCCATTTCCTCTCTGATATTCCAGCTTTTCCCCAATATCTGGCTCTGAGTTTTCATTAAATACCAACTAGAATTTGTGTTTTAGGAAGGAAAGAAAAACTGTGGTTGGTACGTAGAAAAAATCCTTTTAAATAAAAATTTTAAAAATGATTATTATACAAATCTTAATATAGATCCAATACAATCCAATAAAGCAACCTATGTAATTTCTCAAGAAAACAGAAAAAGACAATCTTAAATTCTCTGGGAAGCACAGAAAATCTTGTATAGTCAAAACAACCCTAGAAGAAAAATACTGCTTGATAAGCCCCCATACTAAATTTCTTATAGTACAGAGTCATAGGAATGAAATAATCACAATACTGATTCAAAAACAGATACACAGATAAAGTATTATAAGACACAAGACTTAGTTCACAACACAACATTCATCTGATTGTCAAAAAACACTCCCGAAGTATATCTTTGAGGAAAGACAGTGAGAGAGGTGGGTAGCCGATCTGACTTTTACCCCACCCCTCATCCCATATTACATGGTATTAAAAGGAACGGCCTGCTCAAGAACAGCTTGGTGACTGCTTCACTGTTTCTTAACTTTCAGCAAGATATAAAAATTCCTGGCCTTTGTCAGGAGAGCCTTATATCAGGAGCTGGGATGCCTTCCTAACCCCTATAAAAAAACAAAAACAGAGTCCTGCATCTTCAGCCTAGTTTTAAAATGCTCAAATCCCCCAAGAACATCATTCTAGTATTGCTAGTAGCAATGGCAGGCAGGGACTGATGGGGAGTGAAGACTGACTAGCAGAAGGTTTGGATCTTTGGATCTGATACTAGAACTCTGTAGAACTAAGGCATCTAAGGACATTTACTATTTGCCTCTCTCTCTCTCTCTCTCTCTCTCTCTCTCTCTCTCTCTCTCTCTCTCCTTCTGCTCCTCCCTGTCTCCCTCCTCCAACTACCTCTGTTTCTTTCTCCTTCTTTGCCTCATGGGTCATTTATATTTTGAGGAAAGGTCTTGCTCCATAGTCTGACTGCTTTGGAGCTTGCTACTCAGGTTTGTGGTGAACTCGGAATACTTCCCTTGAACTCCTATTGCTAGGATTTCAGCTGTGCTGCGATGCTCTGCCTGATTTAGTTTTGTTTTGTTTTTAAAGAGCACCATGTGACCCTTTCTACTTGAAGGGGCAATTGCGACCTTCTTACGTGTCCTCCTATCCCCCTCTCAGGCTTGTCTCATGTGTCTTCCTGGAGAAAACCCCTTGGTTAGGCTAACCCATCTAGTCACTTTGTCTGAAGGTCCTTGTTTGGAAACTTCATTCTATCTACAAAATTTCTTCACAGAGTACTAAGACTATTGTTTGACTAGACTCTATGTGTCTTCCAGGGACTGGTAATCATAGGGAGCCATTTTGAAATTCTGTTTACTACAAGAGTTTTGTCCTTTTACATCAGCAGTTGTGAATCTGTTGTGGACTCTTCTTGTATTGATGCTGCTGGAAGTTCACTGAGATAATGGAGCATGGGTTTGTGTCTTGCATAAGTGTGGGCCTGAGTCAACCTCAGTGTCTTTAGCTCCTTTCTTCCTCCTTCTCTCTTGTGTTAACCTAGAGTGAACCATGGATAATGAACAATGGACAAGAGCATGTCTCATGTTTTGTTACCTTTTACCCTTATTCTTCACTGATTCTCTTAAGATAAGTTTTATTGGCATGCCCTTCATGCTTTTATGTTTATGTTTTTACTAAGAAAATTGACTAATTTCTTAATTATATTATTTCTTTCTTATTAGGAAAAAATGGGATTTCAGAAGCCAGACAGTTAAAACCTTTTTATTTTACTTTTTTATTGATTATAAATTCTGTCTTTGAAAATTTGGGGGTAAACAGAGCTTACCTGACTGAATAAGAGGGGGGATAATGTCCATGTCACCACATGTCCATCAAATTCCATGTGAGTTCAGGGCAGTTCAGAGGAGAGAGGGAAAGAGAACATGCAAAAGTAACCTAATATTTTAAATAGTGGGTTGATGTTTCCAGGATGCACACGTGGGGTTGTTCCCTTCAGCTTGTTTGCAGCTTCCTTTACTCTCTTCCATCCATGATCCATGTCGTTCTGGTTCACAAAATTGGAGAATGACTTTTTGTTAATATTATGGTATTAAGATACATATGAAAGCAGGGTTGGTGTAAGATTACAACAAGAAACAATAAATAGTTCCAGGAACAATTCTTCCCACAAGCTATTGAGGGAAGTGGGAGAGTCCTCACTTGAGGAAAGTGTTCTATGGCAGAACTGGCAGACTATGGATAAAAGAAGTTTTCTCTAAAGGAACAGACAAATGCCAAGCTGTACTCAATTTCTCTCTTATCTGAATATATGGGATGCCAGGAAGCAACAAATGTTTGCTTAATGGACTTATAGATTTCTTATGATTATAAAAGTAATAATATGCATCTACAGATTTCAAGTTTACTAGGTGATGAGTTTCATCTAAATTTAAGCAGTAAATGAGTTGGTTCATAACTTGGCAACAAATCACAATTTCATCTCCAATTCCCTCCAAAACTAACTGAACTGAGTGGATTTGAATTTTCCAGTGACCTGTTGGGTAGGCATTAGCCCTAAGATTAAGTTATCACCCTGTTCCTAAATTCTTATCACTACTCTTCAAAATAGCAAGAGAACAAAGGGATGTCTTTGTCCTTGTTTGTTGAGTTCTTATTAGATTCCTGAGTCTGCTCTTCTAGTGTGGTATGGTAAAAGAGGAGTTATTCAAGTTTATCTTTAAGATATATTACACATTTCCAAACCAGTTAACTAAAATAGTATTTTCTGGAACAAGGGAAAAATACAATAAGCAAATAGAATACAAGAGAATTCAAAGCACACCCCTCTCATGTATTTGCTGTAGCTACACACTTTATTAGATATTTTATAGTAAATTCTATTCCACAAAGCTGTACAGTTTCATATCCAGTTTCAACTGTGGCTTGATCTTACAACTGAATGTCAAGTTACTTTTGCTAAAACCATCATAGCTCAGACAGTTCACCTACTTTTGTCTTACTGTTCTGTAGTCTATATATGAGATGCTGTTGAATATCACCACACATGAGTTTCCTAAAGACTTATGATGAGTTACAAAAATCTGTGCTTTGAATTCTCTTGTATTCTATTTGCTTATTGTATTTTTCCCTTGTTCCAGAAAATATTATTTTAGTTAACTGGTTTGGAAATGTGTAATATATCTTAAAGATAAACTTAAATAACTGTCATGATATTCATATTCTTTATTTTTAAGTTTGTGATCTAATTGTATTTTTCTTATGGTGTTATATTTGAATCACAATGTGTTCTGATTCAATGAAAGTTTTGTCTTCATAAAAAAAGAAAAATCCTGAAATGTGAGATTTTTGGATGCTCTTATAAAATTGACTTCACTTATAGTAATATGTACACGCATACATGCATGCTTGCATACATACATACATACATACATACATACATATCATTTATTGTGGAATGGGAATACCATGTTAAAGGCGTATTTGAAATTTATTTCAAAATTTCTACAAAGAGAGTCATACAGTGTTTGCTAACACACTGAATATTGGGATTAGAAAGTGAGAATAAAAAGAGTATTGTCTGAAAAAAATATTTGGAAATTGTTAGGAAGCAAGGATATTTTTGATGCTTTCGACAATATCTAGACTCCTATGCTCTCTGGAATATCACATATTACCTCTATCAAGTTTAAACTTTTGGCAAATTTAAATCACTATTCTCCTAATTATTTTCTCTTTTAATATAGCCCTCAAAATTTCTATTTACAGAAACATTGTGTATTGTTTTTGTGTTACGGAGGCCTCCAAATGACTATATATATAATTAATTTTTTTAACTATAACTATTTGTAGAAGATAGTTTACTCTCCTGTTTGGATTTGTAGTAGTCTGTTGTGATTTCTCACCTGTAAAGTTTACTAAAAAGCTGCACTGTGTACTCATGAGCAGAGCAGATTGACATACTACTTGAAATGTTTCAAGACACTCATTGTGGCTCAAAAGCCACCTCTTGTTATCTGCTGCTGGTATTACCCTTGTGAGTTCTAAGTTCCTGGAATTCAAACCTCTTTTGAATGGTAGTGATATAACTTGAACCAAACTATGCTTTTGTCTTGTAGAGACAAAGATAACAGGAAGCTTAAGCAGAAGAAAGGAAAAATGATAAATGGCAGGGACACAAAAAAGTATGACAGATGAGGAAAATGCTAACTAATGCCCTGTAGAAGAGCTGTCAGATTTGCCATCTGGACATCTAACATCTTATTCTCAGAGTCCAACATTTGCTGAGTCATCACAGAATCATTTTCATTCTCTACTAATCCATGTTTCACTTTATGTACTGGACAGTATAAAAAAGAAGGGAACAGGCTAGTGCCTTTCACTAGAGAAACTGCTACATCTCCTCTGAGTCCTCATGAATATCTTCAAAATGAGATTTATATTCATCAATAAGTATGTATTCTGTGGGACTGGAGAGATGGCTCAGAGATTAAGAGCACTGACTGTTCTTCTAGAGGTCCTGGGTTCAATTCCCAGCAACCATATGGTGGCGCACAACCATCTATGATGACATTTGGTGCCCTCTTCTGTATATTGTATACATAATAAATAAATCTTTAAAAAAGTGTATTCTGAGAACACACAATTCCGGAATTTGGCTTTTATTGTCTCAAACTTTAAAATTGATTGACACATGAAAATATATATGCCTTTTCTTAAAATCTAGAAATAAAATATGATTTTAAATGATCATCCAAATGACTGAGAAAAATACACTGAATTTTGAACAATATGTATTTTGTCATTGATGTAACTGAATTATAATAGCTCAGAAAATTTTCATTAAAAGTACAATTTAAAATTCATTTTATAAAATAAATTTAACAATTTGATAAAATAATGTAAAAGTATTAAGTTCCCAGCTATAATCCACTCAAATTATTTATAGTATAAAATAGGTAAAAGTACATAAGCTTTATTTTTGTTTCATTTTTTTTTGAGATTATAATATAATGACATTTTCCCCTCATTTTTCTGCCTACATGGCCCAATATTCATATTTTATATTCATAATAATTATTGATGTATGCATGTGTATTTTATCTACACATATATTCTTTTTTCTTTTCTTTTTTATTATTTGAAGAGCATCTACATTTAGACATTATATTTTGATTATATCTCTATTGACTATTTATTCCCTTCAACTATTTGTAGTGTCTCCAGTCTGCCATCATCTACATTTCATGTGTTTCTCTTTCTGTTATTAATAACACTCTGAGTCCTATTAGTGTTGCTCATGTGTGTGAATCCACCCACTGGAGCATGGACAACCTACTAGGGGCCATTTCTCCAAAAGAAGTGAATATCTCTTTCTCAGAAACCATCAGTTGCTCATAGCCCCTCCAATGATTTGGCTTTAGACACATTCTTTGGAATGTATTTTAGAATTTTGATGAGTTTGATCTTGAGTGGATAACCAAAGCTACTGTTTAAAGTATGCAGCAGCTATGTTATTTATTGAACTCTGCATTTTAAATCTCTTGAGTTGCTTATATGTACCTGAATGCTCTTCTGTGATATCTCATAGTCTTCACTGAGTGAAGGTTAATATAGAAGATTTATCCACAGTTGAGCCCTCAGTTACTTATACTATGTACTTTTATTAGCTACGAGTCTTTGACTTAAATTCAACACACTGAAAACAAAGATAATTATAACAATAGCAGTGTGTTACACCTAGGGGGCATGATTTCCCTAGATATAGGCTTTGGCCTAGCAAGTATGAAAAACTTCCTGTAAAGTAGGCCTCATAATCCATTAGAAAGTTCCTGGTTAGCCCATAACTCTCATGTTACTGTTAATATCAGTTTGCAAATTTCCCAGGCAGACCACTATTCTAGCATACAGAATCTAGCAGTGGGGGAGAAAATATTGTCTTTTACTCCCCATTGCTTCCCTTGAGACTTCTGGACCTATGTAAGGTAGCTAGAAGAAAGTTGAGTGGGATCTTCAAAAAAGTTTTAGTATCTAGTTATGGTCAAAAATAAAAGCAATGGCAATAGATTGAGTTCTTTCAGGTGACTTTCTGTGGCATCTCTGACGAAAACTTGAAGGAAGATATCTATGCTGGGTATATTTGCATTTGCTGACTCACAGCTTCTGAAAACATCATTGTCTACCTATGGAGAGACATTTTCTCCAAACTCTTTTCAATATACATAATATTTCTATTTAGCTTACAAACTAGTGTATTTCCACAAGGCTTCTGCATGTATTCATATAGATATATTTGATTATCCTGTCCCAATACCCACTTAAACATTAAATCTGGTTTATCCTAACCAATTATTTCATATTACCAATATTCTACAATCCACTTAGGTTATATAGTATTTTACACAGATGGAAATTTAATAGGTTTCTGTATAGAATTAAGTATACCCTTTAGTTTCATTAAGCAATTTTGCAGGTTTCTGTATAGAATTAAGTATACCCTTCATTTTAATTAGACATTTGATTACTTCTTCATTTTATCATCACACTTCTTTGAATGATTTAATTTTTTCTGCATCCAATATTTTCCATTTTATATATGTTTCAATATCTCCCCTCCATTTATTTCTCTCCCAACAAATTGCTTTGCCGTAAGTACCTGGGCTTGACATAAACTTCAGGTTAATTGTACACACAAAGGATTCAAAGATTACATGTACATCTCAGAAATGATATGGCATTTGTCTGTCTAACTCTGCCTATAGTACTAGGATATGCTTTTAGCATTTCCATACTTCTTTTCGGAAATGCTTTATTTTTCTCAAAGCAGCTACTTGTTAGAATATGTATTTATGAACTTTTATTTACATATAGTTTAACATAGAGTTCATGCCTATGTTCCCTTGAAGGTGTGGTTCCTGTTGGGTGTGGCATCACAGGTACTGCCTATGACATTTTTCATGGTGCAATGTCAAAATATATTTCCATAGACATAGTGATTATAAAGAAGGGTGTGAATTGTTCTGCTCTTTTAGAATAGAGAGTATTGTCAAATTTTAAAGGTTATTCTATTTCTATCTAATAATAATAATAATGATAATAATAAAATGAAAAAAATTGCCTCTCAATATTTTAACAATTTATAAAGGAGTCACTCTACGAATTTTAGATTTTTTAAATATGAAACAAAGTCTCACTGTGTAGCTTTGACTGTTCTAGAACTTGATCTGAAAACCAGGCTGGCCTCGAACTCACAGAGATACTTATTGTAAATGGCTTCTTACCTGTTTGGGCCAGAGGTCTGACCTGCCTGCAGCAGCTTTTGTCTCTCCCAAAATTACTCAGATACTTACATTAATTTCATGCTGTGTGGCTTATATCTCAGGCACATTGCTAGCTAGTGCTCTCATTTTAATTAAACCCATTTTCATTAATCTACTTGGCCATGTGGCTGTGGCCATGCCTCACCTGGGCCCCTTACATGTTTCTTTTTTGGAGGCTGACTGACTCCACCCTCCTTCTACCTGCCTCTGCTCTGATTCCTCCACCTACTTCTATGACACTAGACATCGGCCACATCAGCTCTTTATTTACAGAATTGCATATAGAGAACAGTCCCACCACAGATGCCTCTGCCTCTCAGTGCTGGGCTTCAAGATGTGCACCACCATGCCCAGGAAGATCATTCTCTTTTAAATTGGTTTTTAATTTAAAAGATTTTTAAACATATCTACTGCTGTTTATCACTCTACTCCTGTTAGCCATCTCCCCCAATCCATTTCTCAGAGAGGGTAAGGACGCCCATGGTGAGGTAATACAGCCTGGCATATCCAGTTGAGATAGGACCAAGATCCAATCCTCAATATCAAGGTTTGGCAAGATGTTCCTCTATAGACAATGAGCTCCAAGAAGCTAGTTCATGCACTAGGAATAAATTCTGGCACCACTGCCAGAGGCCTGACAAGCTGTTGTCTACATTCAGAGGGCCTAATTCAGTCCCATGCAGGTTCCTTAGCTATCAGTTCAGAGTCAATGAGCTCCCAATAGCTCCAGTCAGTTGTCTCTGTGGGTTTCTGATTCATGGTCTTAATCCCTTTGCTCATATAATCTCCCTTCCTTCTCTGGGAGCTCAACCCAGGGCTTAGCTGTGGGTCTCTGCATCTGCTTCCAATAGTTGTTGGATGAAAGGTCTATAATGACAATTAGTGTATCATCAATTTGATTATAGGGGGAGGCCAGTTTAGGCACTGTAACAAGAGGTTTCTGGCCCTGTCCAGCCACAGGTCCAGACCCACCGACCTGCAATCTCAGGTGCCTAGCTGCCCATCACTGCTTAGGCCTCCCCAAATAACTCAGACACATATTAATTTCATTTTGCTTGGCTTATGACTCAGGCATATTGCTAGCTAGCTCTATTTAACCCATTCTATATGTCTGTCCTGCCCTGTGGCCCATGGCTTAGCTATTTTGTTACATGTTGATTCTTGGGCAGCTGGATTGTGTCTCTGTCTGACTCTATCCTCCTTATTCTACCTATGTGCTGATTTCTCTGCCTATCTATGGTGCCCATCATAGGCCAAAATAGTTACTTTATTTCACAACATAAAGAAAGGAATTCTCACATCACTTACCCTTTTCTGTATAATCAAAAAAGAAGATTTCAATTTCAACATAGCAAAATTACGTATAACAAAATAGCTATCAAGCAAGAATTATAGTTACAGTATCTAGTCTATTTGTATTTAACAAAATTAAAGATTCTATCATCTACCTTATCCTTGTTAGTCTAAAGTTTCATATTTGATATAACTTTTAAAATAACTAAGAAAAACTATACCTATAACTATCTAATCTTCAACTACATCAAAGACCACAGAAGGATATAGTATTACTTGATTAAACTGGAAGTGTAAGCAACTTCCAAAATCTAGAAATGACAGAGATGACACCTGTCTGCCGGGAGAGTCACGCAAAGTTCCTTTGTAATATTGGGGCATCCATCTTCAGTCTACAGGCCCAGAGTCTCTGGTATACCTGTCAGTGAAGCAGAAGGTCAGAAGGACTGCTCTGCCCATTCTGGCATAGTTATCAGTCGCTTCTCCCTGTGTCCTGAAGAATATCTGGCAGTTTTCTCTGCAAAGCAGGAACCTGAAGAACAATTTCATCTTATATGCCAAAGTTCAAAGGTCATATTCCTATGGAACCTGCATGTTCAGTTTATACAGCATGCGGTCAAGCAGTCAATACAAGAACAGTTTCTTCTCCAGTGGCTAACTGTTGCCAAACAGAAAGTAAACTCCACATGAAGTTTCTTCAAATCCATTATTCTCTTGAAGAAAATTGGTGCTGCCAGGAGCAGACCTGTCTCACTATCCAGAAAAGTCTAAGTTCTTAAACTATTTTAATTGCCATATTCTGTAGATCTTAGAAGTATTTGGAGATTACATATTTAATTGAAACATATCTTTGTATATCTAAAAAATTCTAACTCACATGACTAGAAATTTAGTTATCATAGATGACTACTAATTTGCATTTCTTTTTTTTATTTTGTACTTATCAAGAAAAACAGTAAATTGAATTTAAAATTCTGATGAGTTGACAATAAAGAAAATAAAAATCATAAGCATGACTTATCAAGGGTGATAATGCAAATAATTTGCTACACATAAAATTAATTTGTGTTCAGCTTTCAGTCTGTATTTTTTTTTCTATCCTTGTATATCCCCATTCAAGGACCCTTCCCCCTCCCGCCACATAAGGTCATTTTTTCTTTCTCCACAACTCCCCATCCCCTCCCTGGGCAGGCTGCAGACAGTCCCATGGTCCCACTGACCCAATAATGTTTAGATCAGTCTCCACTCCTGGCAAATCCAGTTTTGTCCCCCCTCCGTCAAGAGTGAGTCAGGTATTCCTATAGTTGGAGAGGGATCCGAAGGGTCAGTCCAGGGTGTTTCTGATCCCAAGCTGTTTAGTGGTTGTGGTTTGCCGCTTGGGCATGCTTGGCTTTTTTCTTGTTAGTTTGTTTAGAGACCACTAATGAGTGAGTACATCTCCTGCTTATTTTTCTGGGTTTGTGATACCTCGCTCAGGAGGATATTCTCCAAATCCATCCATTTGCCTACAAATTTTAGGATATCATTTTTTCTTGCTGCTCAGTAGTATTCCATTGTTAGATGTACCAGAGTTTGTTAATCCATTCTTCAGTTGAGGGACATCTAGGTTGTTTCCAGGTTCTTGCTATTACAAATAATGCTGCTATGAACATAGCTGAGCTAATACCTTCGGAGTGTGACTGTGCCTCTTTAGGGTATACACCCAGAAGTGGTATTGCTGGGTCCTTGGGGAGATTGATTCTCAATTTTCTGAGAAACTGCCATATTGCATTCCAAAGTGGCTGAACAAGCTTATATTCCCACCAACAATGGATTAGTGTTCCCCTTGATCCACATCATCTCCAACATAGGCTGTCATCTGTGCCTTTATCTTAGCCAATCTAACAGGTATTAGGTGAGATCTGAAAGTTGTTTTGATTTGCATTTCTCTGATGGCTAAAGATGATGAGCACTTTTTCAGGTGCCTTTTAGCCATTCGTAATTTCTCTGCTGAGAATTCCATTTTTAGATCTGTACCTCATTTTTTGATTGGGTTATTCAAGGTTTTTGGGCTCTAGATTCTTGAGCTCTTTATATACCTTAGAGATCAGTCCTCTATCACTTGTAGGGTTGGTGAAAATCTTTACCCATTCTGTAGGCTGTCATTTTGTCCTATTGACAGTGTCCTTGTCTTTACAGAAGCTTCTTATCTTCAGGAGATCCCACTTACTGATTGTTGGTCTTAGTGTCTGTGCCACTGGTGTTATACTTAGGAAGTGGTCGCCTGTGCTAATTCATAGAAGTGTATTTCCCACTTTCTTTTCTATCAAGTTCAAAGTGGCTGAGTTTATGTTGATGTCTTTGATCCACTTGGATTTGATTTTTGTGCAGGGTAATAGGCTCAGATCTATTTGCATTTTTCTACACACTTCCATCCAGCTATGCCAACACCATTTGTTAAATATACTATCTTTTTTCCATTGAATGTTTTGGGCCTCTTTGTCAAAGATCAGGTGTTCATAGGTTTTTGGGTTAATGTCTGGATCCTCAATTCTATTCCATTGATCCACAAGTCTGTTTTTATGCCAGTACCAGGTTGTTTTTATTACTGTAGCTCTATAGTATAACTTGAAGTCAGGGATGGTGATACTTCCTGAGGTTCTTTTGTTGAGTAAAATTGTTTTGGCAATCCTGGTTTTCCTGTTATTCCAAATGAAATTGAGTATTGTTCTTTCAAGGTCCAAGAAATATTATATTGGGATTTTGATGGATAGTGCATTGAATCTGTAGATTGCCTTTGGTAGAATTGCCATTTTTACTATGTTGATCCTACCAATCCAGGAACATGGGAGAGCTTTCCATTTTCTGATATCCTCTTCAATTTCTTTCTTCAGTGATTTAAAATTTTTGTCAAATAGGTCTGTTACTCTTTGGTTATAGTTACTCCAAGGTATTTAATACTATTTGCAGCTATTATAAAGTGTAATGTTTCCCTTATTTCTTTTTCAGCTCTTCAATCTTTAGTGTATAGAAGGGCTACTGATTTCTTTGAGTTAATCTTGTGTCCTGCTACATTGCTGAAGGTGTTTATCAGCTGTAGCAGTTCCTTGGAAGAATTTTGTGGGTCACTTATGTATACAATCATATCATCTACAAATAGAGAGAGTTTCACTTCTTCTTTTCCAATTTGTATGCCCTTAATCTCTTTTCGTTCCCTTATTGCTTAAGCTAAAAATTCGAGAATTATATTGAATAGATAAGGGGAGAGAGGACATCCTTGTCTAGTTCCTGACTTTAGTGGGATTGCTTTGAGTTTTTTGCCATTAAGTTTGATACTGGCTGTTGGCTTCTTGTAAATCGCCTTTAATATATTTAGGTATTCTCCCTGTATTCCTGATCTCTCCAGGGCTTTAATCATAAAGGAGTGTTGGATTTTGTCAAAGGCTTTTTCAGCATAAAAGGATATGATCATGTGGTTTTGTTCCTTTAGTTTGTTTATATGATGGATAACATTTACAGTTTTTTGTATGTTAAACCAGCCCTGCATTACTGGGATGAAGCCTACTTGGTTGTGGAGGATGATATCTTTTATACATTGTTGTATACGGTTTGCCAAAATTTTGTTGAGAATTTTTGCATCAATATTCATGAGGGAATTTGGTCTGTAATTCTCCTTCTTTGTTTTGTCTTTGAGTGGCTTAGCTATTAGGGTAATTGTGGGCTCATAAAAGGAATTTGACAATATTCCTTCAGTTTCTACTGTGTGAAATAGTTTGAGGAGTAACGGTAGTAATTCTTCTTTGAATGTCTGGTAGAATTCAGCACTGAAACCTTCTGTACCAGGGCTTTTACTTTTGGGGAGGTTTTTAATGACAGGTTCAATTTCCTTAAGGGTTATAGGCTTGTTTAGGTAATTAACCTGATCTTCATTTAATTTTGGTAGGTGGTATCTGTCCAGAAAGCTGTTCATTTCTTCTCGGTTTTCCATTTTTTGTGGAGTACAGATTTTCAAAATATGATCTGATAATTCTCTGTATTTCCTGGGGCTGTGTTGTTATGACCCCCTTTTCATTTCTGATTTTGTTGATTTGAAAACTCTCTCTCTGTTTTTTGATTAGTTTGGCCAAAGGCTTATCTATCTTGTTAACTTTTTCAAAGAACCAACTCTTAGAGTCATTGATTCTTTGTATTGTTCTTTTTGTTTCAATTGTATTGATTTCAGCTCTAAGTTTGATTATTTCCTCCCGTCTACTCCTTCTAGGTGAGTTTGCTTCTAATTGTTCTAAGGCTTTCAGCTGAGCTGTTAGGTCTCTAGTGTGGTATTTCTCTAGGTTTTTCATATAGGCATCTAGCACTATGAATTTTCCTCTTAAGACTGTTTTCATTGTGTCCCACAAGTTTGGATATGTTGTGGATTCATTTTCATTGAATTCTAGGAAGACTTTGATTTCTTTCTTAATTTCTTCCATAACCCAGAGATGGTTCAGCTGAGTGATGTTTGCTTTCCATGAGTTGGTAGGCTTTCTTTGGGTTTTGATGTTGTTGAACTCTAACTTTAGGCCCTGGTGGTCTGATATGTTACAAGGGATTATTTTCATTTTTTTGTATCTGTTGATATTTGCTTTATGACCAATTATGTGGTCAATTTTGGAGAAATTTCCATGAGGAGCTGAGAAATATGTATATTCCTTTGCCTTTGGGTGGAAGGTTCTGTAGATATCTATGAAATCCATTTGCATCATAACCTCTTTTAGACTCCTTATTTCTCTGTTGAGTCTCTGTCTGGTTGATCTATCCAGGGTTGGAAGTGGGGTAATGAAGTCTCCCACTATTAGGGTGTAAGAATTGATGTGAGATTTGAGCTTTAGCAGTGTTTCTTTTACATAAGTAGGTGCCTGTATATTAGGGGCATAAATATTCAAGATTGAAATTTTCTCTTGACCAATTTTTCCTGTGATGAATAAGTAGGGACAATCTTGGTCCCTTTTTATTGCTTTTAGCTTAAAGTCTACTTTGTTAGATATTAGGATTGCAACCCCAGCTTGTTTTTAGGACAATTGGACTGGAAAATCTTTTCCCAATCCTTTATTCTAAGCCTGTATCTGTCCTTGCGGTTGAGTTGTGTTTCTTGAAGGCAACAGAAGGATGGCTTCTGTTGTTGTATCCATCTTGTTAGTGTGTGACGTTTTATAGGCGAGTTGAGTCCATTGATATTAAGGGAAATTAGTGACCACTTATTGATATTTCCTGCCATTTTTGGTGGTAACTTGTTTATATTTCTTTTCTCTCAAGTATTCTTCTGTGGAATTATTGATTGTTTGTGATTTCTTGGGTGTATCTGGGGTCCTTAGGTTGGAGTTTTCCCTCTAATACTCTCTGTAGTGCTGGATTGGTCGATAGATATTGTTTCAGTCTGACTTTGTCATGAAATATCTTGTTTACTCCATCTATGGTGATTGATAATTTGCAGGGTATAGTATTCTAGTTTGGCAGCCATGCTCTTTTAGCATCTGTATAACTTCTGACCAAGCCCTTCTAGCTTTCATTGTTTCCATTGAATAGTCAGGCGTTATTCTGATGGGTCTGCCTTTATATGTAAGTTGGCCCCCTTTTTTTGCAACTCTTAAAATTTTTTCTTTGTTCTGTATGTTTTGTGGCTTGATTATAATGTGGCACGCTGACTTTTTTTGGGTGTCATATCTATTTGGTGTTCTGTAAGCTTCTTATATCTTTATAGGCATTTCCTTCTTCAGGTTAGGGAAGTTTTCTTCTATGATTTTATTGAAAACATTATGTGTGCCTTTGAGCTGGTATTCTTCTCCTTCTTCTATTCCTATTATTCTCAAATTAGGTCTTTTCATGGTGTCCCAAATTTCTTGAATATTTTGAGTTATGGCTTTTTTAGTTTTACTATTTTCTTTGACTGATACATCTATTTGGGCTACTGAAGCTTCCACTTCAGAGATTCTATCTTCCATCTCTTGAACTCTGTTCGTTATGCTTGTATCTGTGGTTCCAACTTTTTTCTTCAGATTTTCTATTTCCATCTTTGCCTCATTTTGTGCGTTTTTTATTGCTTCTATTTCAGCTTTTATTTCCTGGCATGTTTCTTTCATAGATTTGTTAATCTCTTCCAATTTTTTGTTTATATTTTCTTTTATTTCTTTAAGGCTGTTTTTCATATTTTCTCGGAGAGCTTTGATAATCATCAAAAAGGAATTTTTGGTGTTGCTTCCTTCTGTTTCCTCTTCATTGCTTAGTTCAGGTCTTGTATTTGTAGGATTTCCACTTTCTTCTGGAGTTACCTTGTTGTTCTTTATATTATTATGTAAGTTTTTGCACTGGCGTCTGCCCATGGCTTTAGTGGTTCACGATTAGGTGGCTCCTGGTCAGTTGTGCCACTTGGGCTTGTGTGCCTCCTGTGACCTCTGAGGAAAAGGTCTGCTCAGTCACTACTTCTGCACTGTACAGGTGACTGAATTTCAAGTCTTCAATCTTTCTCTGTTTGACCAATTAGAGGTGGGGTGGCGGCTGTGCAAACTCCCTCAGCAGCAGTTGGGGGGGCTGTTACAGGCAGAGTTTATCTCCACCTGCTCCAGGGTGCTCTGGGACACACTCTGCAGACAGCACCTGGTTCCAGAACTGGAACCGGAATCGACGTGAGCTCAAGTCTCCTCTCCCTGGCAGGGATACAGGTGCTGGGGCTTTCTGACCACTCCTCACCTCTGGGTGGGGTCTGATTCTGTCCTACAGGGTCTGCAGTCCTTATCTGATCGCTCAGTTGGAGGTGGGTAGCCTTGCGACTTCCCTCAGCAGCAGCTTGGGTGACCGTGACAGGCAGAGTTTATCTCTGCCTGCTCCCGAGAGCTCTGGGACATGCTCTGCAGACAGCACCCGGTCCTGGAACTGGAACCCTAATCTGCATTTCTTAATTGTACATTACAATTTTAAATGAGTTACATAAACATCATAACTTAAACAAGAGTAACAAATATTATGCAGAATAACAAAATTGACCTTAATTTTGTATCAATAAACCAAAATCCCTACCAATGTGAAATATTTTGAGGTTAATAGCTGATTTTTGGATTAAAATAAATTCAATAATCTATCTTTTAAAAATTTTTTATGTACTATATCCCTCCAATTTTTTAAGAAAGAGATTGACTATAACCATAGATCATTTATAATGGAAACAAACATTTATGTGCAATATTTTGGGAATTTGGGCATAGTTTTCCATTACTACTTCCTGCTAATTGGAGTGCACTAGCAATCTCACTAGGGTCCTGAGTCTGTAGCCTTGAAGCTGATGTGGCCATCTCTTCCTACCAGAGAATTTTCAGATGGTCTTGGTTGATGAAACCATATTTGCCTGGAAGCATTCCACAGGTTCCCATCTTCTGTGGAAGCAAAAGCATAAACTCCTTTCCAAAGCAACATATTCTTAGACACAAATTTCAAAGTCAAGATACCTTTAAAATATATATGTTTATTTAACTTAGTAGCCTCTGCAATAACTAGTCTTTCTGCAGTTAGCTCATTAACAGTTAAAAAATTAAAAGAAAACACAATAATAACTAGTTCAGACTCTTTGTATTTTCCATCTTTATGTGGCATATTATATTTTTATACTCTCTTTCTTTCTTTTAGGGACTCTCTCTACCCTCTTTCTTTTCTCTCTGAAGCCTATGTACATTTTACACATATTGTAATCTGTTTAAAGATTTTCTTCATCTGAATTTGTTTTATTGCTAATCCTTAATTATTTTCCAACCAGAAGAGTTTTAAAATGCTAGACTGTGCAGCACTGTGTTGTCTGTTGACTCCACCCTACTTGGCAGCTCTTCAACATGTTGGAGGTGCCAGAGCCACACTTACCTTCCCAATTCTGGGAAGCAGTATTTAAATATTGTGGAGCTATTTCCCACTCCAACTCTAGGGAATATTAGGATCCATAGTATCATCAAGCGGAGCACTTCCACTGATGTTGCTCATGAATTCTATTTAAGTATTTGGCAGCAAAGTCTCTTAAAGAGCTACACAGTTTTTGCCAATAAATCTGAGTCTGGAAGTTTCTCTTAAAGGAGTTATACCTCTCCTTGCCACCAGCAAACAGAATAGACCGCAAAAAAATGCTTCCACAGAGTCTTTGACTCTGCCCCCTTTTTCTTAAATATAACAGAAATCTTAAATCCATCATTTACAGCTTGTTGCTTATACCAAGTCTTCTGTGAGACTTCGGGAACCAACCTTGTTCCAGTTTACACTGCCTATAGTAAGTCTGCTGCCATTTTGTCCATGGCCTGGACACAATGCCATCTCTGTACCATGAGCCATTTCAGAAACACAACTCAGGAGCTACTTTTGGCTTTGTTTCTGTGCTCTAGAAAACTTTTTAAGCTTTCTCGGGCTTTATGAGGGTGTTCTGCCCCACACTGGAATGGCATCTGTAGTATGAGGTTCCTGGACTGCTTAGTCCCATGGTTCAGACTTGCTCACTGCTGCTTACCTGGAACAGCAATCCCAAAGTCCCAAAGACACACAGATGCTTATATTAATTTTATCCTGCTTGGCTTATGTCTCAGGCACATTGCTAGCTACCTCTTTCATTTTAATTCAACACATTTCCATTAATTTGTTCTGCCACGTGGCCCATGGCTTACCTATTTCATTATATCTTGCATCATGGGTGGCTGGATCTTGGCTCTATCTGACTCTGCTCTACTTCCCCTACCTAGGCTTCAAAATCCCACCTACTGCTATGATGCCTGCCATGGCCAAAACAGTCCTTTATTCACAGCATATAGACAGGCATTCCCACATCAAGGCACCCTATTCATTATTTCTTGGATTCTTACCTGAGGTTATTTTTTTGGGATATTGGGCATGACATTTCTCTATATATATTTATATACTTAAAAATATATATTTAATATATATTTAAATACTTAAATATAACCTGCTCAATCTGAATAATGATACTTATATGTATGTTTCAGGGCTGATTTTCTGGTATTTGATAAGAAATTTATGTGGTCTCTGTTGTGGAATACCATTTCTCTTCTCAGCTTTCTACAGTTGCCTGCAGTTTTCTGAATACAGTTGAGGCCTTATGAGCTTTACCTTGTGTGGTGGAATGTTCTCTGTATGCTGTAAATAAAGGAGCTGTTTTTTAAGTGCAGCACCAGAGAAGTGGGTGGAGAATCAGAGGACAGACAGGTAGAAGGAGGGTGGAGTTAGTCAGTTGTCATCTGACCCCCAAAGGAGGAACATGTAAGGAATCCAGGTGAGCTGCAGGCTGGGATACATGGCAAGTAGATTACAAGAAATGGGTTAAATTAAGATGAAAGAGCTAGCTAGTAATGTGCTTGAGTCATGGGCCCAATAGTATGAAGTTAATATAAGTGTCTGATTCATTTCTTTGGGGAACAAAAACCGCCGCAGGCCAGGTACAAACCTTGTGCCAAAACGGGCCCCGGGAAATCTACCACAACAACCTTGTTTACTCTGGCATTCTATTGGTGCTATCCTTGTTGGACAGACATGCTGGGAATATACTTTATTGGTGAAGATTCTGACATTACTAGGACAAACAGCCTCACAGTAAACTCTCTGGTCTTCTGTCTCTTAAAATCTTTCTACCTCCTCTTCCCCAATGCTCCTTAGACCTTTGGTGTAGAAGTATTTGGTAAATATACTCACTGGGAATGGGCTACATAAGTCTTCATTTTGATTGGTTGTGATTTTCTGTAGTGGTTTACATATCTGGTAAAGAGAAGTCTCCTTGATGAGATGTGAATCTCATATCTTTATACTTATCTGTGAATATAAGAACAAATATTTACACTGTTGGTAGGAATTTTCCTGGGTTAGTAGATTCTCTTCCAAGATTCATGTCTCCACTAGTACTGAGGAATTTACTAGGATTCCAGTACCAACCAAGGATTTCCTATTATTGAGTAGATCTTTAGTGAAATTGTAGTGACTGAGAGCTACTGGCTACTGTCAAGGTATGCACACCACTACTCCCCTTAGAGTCATTGTTCCATGCTGATAACTGATAAGGTTTAAAGGCATCATATGTGGGTAGAACTTGTTTTCACCCTCCTCATTTGGAACCCTGTGTGGTAACTTCTGGTACAATTAAAGATAGTCCTTAAGGTGAAGCTATTCAGATCAGTTCCAGCTCAGAGTTCTCTGGGCCCTCTTCCTGACATTCATGGTGTCTTCAGCAACAGGGTTTTATTTTCTCCCTGTTAGGAGCAACAAAGACAATAAAAATAGAATGATCCTTTCGGAAGTATCTTGGACTACTCTGTTCTAGAACCTAAAAGAGAGCTTTTTATCTCTTATATTAGGGTATTGGTTTTAATTAGCAATTTTTAATTTGGTAATATTTGACTCTTGAAGAGATCTTTCTTATACCAAGTGAAAAATGCTCATTAAAATTTACATGCATATTTATACACACAATTATGTATGCTATAGAGTATTTTCTGTAAGTAGTTGGTAGTATGTTTCTTTCTGACATTTTCAGATATCTTTATAGTTATTTTGCCCACAACTCTAGGTCTTACGTATTTCTTTCTTCTTTTTCCCATTTTCCCTATCACTTGTACCTACATTTTCTTCTTTTCTTTTTTTGTTTTTCTCCCTTCCTCTCCCCTTTTTATGAAAGTATTAAATGAGAGTAGGTCACAGCAGTCTACTTAATTGAGATTGTTTCTCTTTGTCTCAATGATAAAATGAATAACTACACTGTAGCATTGGCATTAAGTACATAAGAAAATATATGTTGACAAACATCAATCAATAATATCTGGAATTTTATCTAATAAAGTATTAAGAGTATCTACATTTGTTCCATGATTAGAGCTAAGAAAGATACAAAAGTAAATTTATAATAAGATATTTATTTGATTTAAAGTGTCCTTATACTATGAAAAGTAATAAAATATTATTTTCCCATTTTGTTATATTTTGTTATTTAAAATAGTTTTTAATTTTAAATATATTTTGAATATATCCTTCTACTTCCCTGAGTCTTTTCATATTCACTCTACTCCCAGTCAGCTAACTTTAATTTCTTTCTCTAAAAGCCAAACAAAACCTCAATAAAAAAATAAAATCACATGCAAAAAGAAAAAAAAAACAAAATAGCAAACTGTACACAAATAGTTGCACATAAAATACTATGGAACCCATTATATGTGTGGCAACAACCCCTAATCCAGAGTCATTCCACTGGATTTTCCTTCTCTAAGCAGATATAAATGACAGTTTTGTTGTTAACCTTTACCTTGTGGAAAAGCTTCATTCACTTTTTAAAAAATATAATTATATAACCATAAGATAAAAATATTAAAGTTGAATATAACAAAACTAACAGGAGGAACAAAGCTCAAGAGAATCAGACACCCATTCATCTGCACAAAAACTAACTAAACTAAACTAAACTGAAATCCATAACAAATTATGCAGAGGACCTGGTGCAGAACCATACAGATACTGTGATTGCTTCTATAATCCCTGAGAGTTCATATGTGCTTTGCTCCTGTTGGCATTGGCAGCCTTGTTTTCATGGTGTCCAAGATTCCCTTTGGATTTTATATTCTTTCTACTCCCTCTTATGCAAGAGTCCATGAGCTCTGAAGAAAGGGATTTGATGAGGACAGAGGACTATCACACTGTATGGTGTCTGGCTATGAGTCTTCAGCAAGGGGCTATTTCTCTGAGTTTATAGAAAGCAACTTAGAGTCTTGACAACAGCCTGAGTTGTTTGAAGATTTTTATGGAACTTTGGTCAACAACTCAATTAGATATAACCCAATTTTGTTGGGTTACATTTATAGGAAGACGCCTATAGTGACAAAACGTAGACAGTTTGCTTTCTGTCTCCTCTGCTATTTGGCAATTTTGTTTACATCACCTTCATATGTGAATATATTTCATGAAGTTTCTCTGTATTGGATTTCCATACTGCCCCTCAAATGACAATTTTACCGTCTCTTCCCAGTTGAGCCTTTCATCCCAATCTCCACATCCATTTATAGCTATCTATTTTATTTTCCTTTCCTAATATGATATAACTATCTCCTTTACTTTGCTGTTTTATACATATCCTCTGTGGTTCTTCCTGTGGATTGGACTTAGGTTGGTTATTATGGAATTAACAGCTAATATGTACACATAAGTGAATATAGACCATACTCATCTTTCTGAATGGCATACCTCATTCAGGTTATTTTTCCAGTTCCATTCATTTGCCTGAAATTTTTAAGATGTTCTGTTTTAACAGAGGAATAATACTACATTGTACACATGTACCATACTTTCCTTATACATTCTTTTGTTGAAAGACATCTAAGTTTTTTTCAAATTGTAGCTATTATGAGTAGAGTAGCAATGAGCAATGTTGAGGGAGGGCCTCTATGGTAGAATGAAGCATTTTTTAGATATAAGTCCAATAGTAATATAGCTGAATTCTGGGGTAGATGTATTTAATTATTCCCGGAGAACCACCATACTGATTTCCATAGTGGCTGTACAAGTTTGCCCTCCCACCAGAAATGGAGAAGTTTTGCTTTTACACATCCTTGTCAGTATGATATTGATCTTAACCATTCTTACATATGAAATCTTAAAGTAGTTTTGGTTTTCACTTACCTGATGGCCAAAAATGTTGCCCATTTATTTAAGTGTTTTCCAGAAACTTACATTACTTCTGTATATTGATTGTGGTTAGGATGGCCAATTTTACCAATTTTAGTTTGCTAACCGTAACTATTCATGAGCATGTGAATATTTATGGCCTCTGGTATTTTCTTCAATGATTGAAGATTTTATCACACAAATACTCCTCTTGCTTGCTTATTTGTAGCTATTATAAAATGTACTATTTCCATGATTTCTTTCTCAGACTGTCATTTGTATATAAGAGGACTACTGATTTTTTAATTTAATTTTGAATCTACTCACTGCTGTAAGTGTTTACCAGCTGTATTTTCCCTATGGGATTTTTAGGATCATGTCATCT
This sequence comes from Sigmodon hispidus, assembly GCA_004025045.1. Taxonomy (NCBI): domain Eukaryota; kingdom Metazoa; phylum Chordata; class Mammalia; order Rodentia; family Cricetidae; genus Sigmodon; species Sigmodon hispidus. Next base: position 9,297 of record PVIH01019336.1, on the reverse strand, counting down.
GCAAAAAATGATACTTTAACTTCTTATTTTCCAACTTGAATCTGGTTGGTCTCCGTTAGTTGTCTTACTGATTTAGCTAAAATTTAATGTGTTATATTGAATAGATAGGGAGAGAGTGAATGACCTCATCTTGTTCCTGATTTTAGTGAAATTATTTTCAGTTTCTTTTCATTTAATTTGATGTTGGTTATAGACTTGCTGTAAGCCACTTTGTTTATGTTTAGGTATGTACCTTGTATATCTAGTCTCTACAGGACTTTCATCATAGAGAGCTCTTGGATTTTGCCTTTTGTAAACCCAATTAGATGAACGCTTTTCTTTCAGTTTGTTTATGTGGTGGATGACATTGAAAAATTTTCTTATATTGAACCATCATTATTTTTCTCGGTTGAAGCCTACTTAATATGGTGGTTGATCTTTTTGATATGTTCTTAAATACATTTTGCAAGTATTTTTGTTGAATTTTTATATCTATATTTTTTTGGGTATTTATGTAGTTTATATATCATAGTGATTGTGCCCTCATAAAATGAATTAAGCAATATTATGATGAAAATGGATTTCATAGATATCTACAGAAGCTTCCACCCAAAGGCAAAGGAATATACATATTTCTCAGCTCCTCATGGAACTTTCTCCAAAATTGACCACATACTTGGTCACAAAGCAAATATCAACAGATACAAACAAATGAAAATAATCCCCTGTAACATATCAGACCACCAGGGCCTAAAGTTAGAGTTCAACAACATCAAAAATCAAAGAAGCCTACCAACTCATGGAAACTAAACATCACTCAGCTGAATCATCTCTGGGTCAAGGAAGAAATTAAGAAAAAAATCAGTCTTCCTAGAATTTAATAAAAATGAATCCACAATGTACCCAACTTGTGGGACACAATGAAAGCAGTCTTAAGAAGAAAATTCATAGTACTAGATGCCTATATGAAAAACCTAGAGAAATCCCACACTAGAGACCTAACAGCTCAGCTGAAAGCCTTAGAACAATTAGAAGCAAACACACCTAGAAGGAGTAGATGGGAGGAAATAATCAAACATAGAGCTGAAATCAATACAATTAAAACAAAAAGAACAATACAAAGAATCAATGAATCTAAGAGGTGGTTCTTTGAGAAAGTAAAAAAGATAAGCGCTTGTCCAAACTAATCAAAAAGCAGAGAGAGAATGTCCAAATCAACAAAATCAGAAATGAAAAGGGAGACATAACAACAGAGACCCAGGAAATCCAGGGAATTATCAGATCATACTTTGAAAATCTGTATTCCACAAAAAAGGAAAACCTAGAAGAAATGGAAGCTTTCTGGATAGGTACCACCTACCAAAATTAAATGAAGATCAGATTAATTACCTAAACAGGCCTATAACCCTTAAGGAAATTGAAGTTGTCATTAAAAAACTCCCCCAAAATAAAAGCCCTGGTCCAGATGGTTTCAGTGCAGAATTCTATAAGAAATTCAAAGAGGAGTTATTACCATTACTCCTAAAACTATTTCACACAGTAGAAAGTGCAGGAATATTGTCAAATTCCTTTTATGAGGCCAAAATTACACTAATACCCAAGCCACTCAAAGACACAACAAAGAAGGAGAATTACAGACTAATTTCCCTCATGAATATTGATGCGAAAATTCTCAACAAAATTTTGGCAAACCGTATACAACAATGTATAAAAGATATTATCCTCCACAACCAAGTAGGCTTCATCCCAGAAATGCAGGGCTGGTTTAACATAGAAAAAAACTGTAAATGTTATCCATCATATAAACAAACTAAAGGAACAAAACCACATGATCATATCCTTTTATGCTGAAAAAGCCTTTGACAAAATCCAACACTCTTTTATGATTAAAGTCCTGGAGAGATCAGGAATACAGGGAGAATACCTAAATATATTAAAGGCAATTTACAAGAAGCCGACAGCCAGTATCAAACTTAATGGAGAAAAACTCAAAGCAATCCCACTAAAAACACGTACTAGACAAGGATGTCTTCTCTCCCCTTATCTATTCAATATAGTTCTTGAAGTTTTAGCTAAAGCAATAAGGGAACGAAAAGAGATTAAGGGGATACAAATTGGAAAAGAAGAAGTGAAGCTATCTCTATTTGCAGATGATATGATTGTATACATAAGTGACCCACAAAATTCTTCCAAGGAACTGCTACAGCTGATAAACACCTTCAGCAATGTA
>PVIH01019335.1:23106-35804 GCA_004025045.1 Sigmodon hispidus | reverse complement strand
GAGAACAGGGAACCTTACCCATTCACAGTCTATGTCCCCTGAACCACATTCTATGGAGAACAGGGAACCTTACCCATTCACAGTCTATGTCCCCTGGACCCACATTCTGTGGAGAACAGGGAACCTTACCCATTCACAGTCTATGTCCCCTGAACCACATTCTATGGAGAACAGGGAACATTATCCATTCACAGTCTATGTCCCCTGAACCACATTCTATGGAGAACAGGGAACCTTATCCATTCACAGTCTATGTCCCCTGGACCACATTCTATAGAGAACAGGGAACCTTATCCATTCACAGTCTATGTCCCCTGGACCACATTCTATAGAGAACAGGGAACCTTATCCATTCACAGTCTATGTCCCCTGGACCCACATTCTATAAAGAACAGGGAAACTTACCCATTCACAGTCTATGTCCCCTGAACCACATTCTATGGAGAACAGGGAACCTTACCCATTCACAGTCTATGTCTCCTGAACCACATTCTATGGAGAACAGGGAACCTTACCCATTCACAGTCTATGTCTCCTGAACCACATTCTATGGAGAGCAGGGAACATTATCCATTCACAGTCTATGTCCTCTGGACAACATTCTATAGAGAACAGGGAACCTTATCTATTCACAGGCTATGTCCCCTGGACCCACATTCTATGGAGAACAGGGAACCTTCACAGGCTATGTCCCCTGGACCACATACTATAGAGAACAGGGAACCTTATCCATTCACAGTCTATGTCCCCTGAACCACATTCTATAGAGAACAGGAAACCTTCACAGTCTATGTCCCCTGGACCACATTCTATAGAGAACAGGGAACCTTACCCATTCACAGTCTATGTCCCCTGGACCCACATTCTAAGGAGAACAGGGAACCTTACCCATTCACAGTCTATGTCCCCTGGACCCACATTCTATGGAGACTCCTTTTAAAATTCTTTTAAATTTATCCTTGTACTAACACACATTATTTGAAGCACTGTGGGAAATGAACTTTCCTTTTGGACTTCAGCTAGGTACTGACATACATACTTGCATGATAATATGACAGTGTTTACAAATAAATATGTACCTTATTGATGATTTATAATGCTATGGCAGAAATAAAATCAAAAAAGGTCACCATGAAGTTCTGGGAATAGCTCATCACATGAGAGAAGTCAGAAAAAATGTCTACTACTTAGAAACCAAATTGAGACTTGAGGTCTTCTGTGATCTGACAATGAACTAGACCACAAATATTTTTGAAGAAAAGGACCTGCTTAATAGACCAGTGTTATTTTTATTTCTTCCAATGTGTTGTTATCAACAACAAAATAATGGTATCCTTGAAGTGGCAAGACAGACAATACCCAAGGAATAGCTATAAAAAAATAGTAAAAAGAAAAAAGAAAAAGAAAGAAAGAAAGAAAAACCCAGCTCACTACTTTATCCTCAAACTTAAAGACACTACAGTCACCATGGTGCCCTTATTGGTACAAGTGATTATGTTCTTAGTTCACTTCCAATGAAGGCCAAGAGAGGACTCACGAGTCATTTCTGTACTGGAGCACGGGATGCTGTTGGAGGAACAGATGGGATGGATAGCTGATGTCAGTGTGCTTTTATTATGGCCTTTAAAATCTTGCTATATACTGTATTGTTATTCTGACGATTATTTTGTATCTCTCTCTTTAAAAAAATGTTCCCTTCAGCAGAGCAGTGGTGGCACATGCCTTTAATCCCAGCACTCAGGAGGTAGAGTCAGGCAGATGCATGTAAGTTTGAGGCCAGCCTAGTCTTAAGAGTGAGTCCCAGGATAACCAGGGCTGTTACACAGAAAACCCCTGTCTCAACAAAACAAAACAAGACAAAAAGTCTCTCCAAAAATAATTAACAAGAATCAGAAACTTGATTTTATATGCCTGGTTGACAATTTTCCAATTTGAGTCCATTTTATTTTATTATAAATACCTTCAAATCTCAGTATTTGCCTAAGCAAAAGCTATTTGTAACTACTCTGAATGATAATATTTGCGATGACTCCAAGTGAACATTCAAGGTAATAACTGTTTATATATGATAATTCAATGGGACATGATGCATTTAATTCATTAGCTAATTTAGTTATCTCAGATGGGCTACCTCATTCTAAGTAGGCCACCATGTGGCAAGTTTGAAAATATGACTTTTTTTTTTTTTTTTAAATACTGGATTAATTTGCTGAGGTCCTAAATGAGAACAATTCACTCAGCATAGACTTCTCCCTTAGAAGTGATAAGTAAACACGTGGATTCTGAGTCATCCTCAGGACCAAGTGTGAAGTATTGGATCTGGAATTAAACTTCAAGACCTACCCATTCCTATGCTAAACAGAAGAAGACTCCTAAGTGGGAAATCTAAATTGTGACATCTGGTAGTTTGGCAGGCTGGTCTTTCAGCAAGCTGAAGAAAGTCCTCCAGTTGAGTAAACCTACACTTTAAAAATTTACTGGACCAAAGTCCCACAAACATGTTTGTGGTGCATTGTGCAAGAAAGAGCTGGCATGAAATGATTCTAGTTGTTTCTAAAAGAACCTTCTGTAAGGGTCAGAAGGTTGAAGCAGAGATAGCCTGTATGTATTACTGAGTTGTGAGAGACTATAAATATGAAGGAAATCTCCAGAAAATAGCTTACAACTTATGGGTGTACCAACAAAATAAGTTTGCTAGCATTTTTCTGCCTGCTTTTTCTATTCTCCCTCCTTGTGCTCCAAACTTGGAGAGACAGAAATAAAAATTAGTTACCAGAGCTAAAGAGAAGGTAGAAAAAAATGAAGCAAATGTACAAGCTCAGACTTGCTAAGTTCTAGCCACAGGAGAAACAGTCATTGCAATGGATTAGAAGCTGCTTTGATAATTCTGCACAAGGCTGGCTAGTAACTGAGATGGGATAAGATAGCAATGACTAAGAATGGTTAGCAGTATGAGTAGACTTTTCAGTATTTTTTTAGGGGCATAGACTTCTATTGAATCTATTATGAAGAAAGATTAGGAAAGGAAGGTGAGTATGATCACATTGTATACAATTTTCAAAGAATTAATGAAAATATTGCATTTTAAAAGAATAAAGTAGGAGTAGCTCCACAGTATTGCTTTATGATTAGACTTCATCAATCAAACATTTTTATTTAGATATAAAATTTAAAAGACCAGATCATTACTCTTGTTATTCAGCATTAACTACCCTGGTCACCAACTGAGTATATGTGTGAGGCACTGTCCTTTAGGATATAACGATGTCAGTAGGGGACTGTCTTAAAAGACACTTAGTTCCTCTAGATTTACCAAGCACTTTTACACACTTTCTTTATCTTTGTAGATGGCCCAAGTGAATGCTACCCAATTTTTTTTTTAAAGGACAAAGGTACTATTTGCTGTGGAAGTTGTCTATTCTATACCAATCCTGACTGCTGATCTCTCAAGTAAGTATGATTTCACTGTACCATGATCAACAAATATTGACTGATGAAGTCTAAGATAGAGCCCCCTTTTCCTCACTGAATTTTACTCAAGCAATTCCACCTCATCTACATCTGTATCAGGTTACTTGCCTATGATTCCATGAGATCCTTGCTGCTTCCTTAAGAGACTCCATAAAGCATGAGAGAGAGAGAGAGAGAGAGAGAGAGAGAGAGAGAGAGAGAGAGAGAGAAAGAGAGAGAGAGAATTTCTTTATTCTTGATCAAAAGATTACTTTATTTAAATATAAGTACATAAATATTGCATTTTTCCTTTAACATATATTTTTAATGTGTTCTTTTTTCATTTATTACATTCTGATAAAACTTTACCCCCTGCACCTTCCCTCTCTCCCCCATATCTACTCCTCCTCCTTTTCTCTTCAGAAAAAGGCAGGCCTCTGAGGGATGTCAACAAACATGGCATATCATGTTGTAAACCACTGTATTCTTTTAAGGTAAGTATCTGGTAACTGGCTAACCTGCATGTCCAATATTCACAGAAAGCTTGGAAACACAGCTGTAAGAATCCAATTAGAAGAAGGTCTTTTATTTGTAAGATGCCAAGAAGCAGACAAACACCCTGGCCTTTGGACACTCCTTTGTTCAAAGCACCAGCTCTGGCTTTGCATGGGGTTGGCTTTCCTTGGGCTGCGCTCCTGGATGGATGGGTGCATTCTTTCCCAGCTCCCTGGTATGAGCATCTTTTCCTCCAGTGCTTCCTGCAGCTAGCTTTCCAGACTTGTCTCCTTGGCTAGCCTCTGCTCTGACTGCTGTCACTCACACTGACCTGTCCGCTTTGGGATTCCTGTAGAAACTGAGGAACTCAGTGTGTGCTCTGACCTCTCACCATTTTTGTAGTTCTATTTTTTTTTTCTCAAAAAGCTTTTCAAATACAAGATTCCGGCTTTAGTGTTTTTCCATTCTGCTCCATGCAAAGCATATTGGTACATGATAATGATTCAAGACATATTTGTTCTTTTATCTTGAAAGTACTGGCAATCTGTATTTTAATGAAATTTCAAAAGGCAAAGTCAATTTAGTTTTTATTTGAAAAAAATTCCCAAAATAACAATATCAAAGCCCTAGTAATTCTGCTGTGGATTAAGAGGAACTTCATTTTTCTGATATCCGTATTTTTACATAACTTGTATAGATTAAAGAGTCTGTGTCCATTTCTACCCTTAGGTATGTTCCAGAGAAAAAAAGTGGTTCTGATAGTTGTTGAATGATATAGAATTGAAAATGAGATATTATTTCCTCATCTACAGTATGGGGGGGGCACCTACTAAGTGACCATAACTTTAAAATGTCATCATTCTTTACCAGTAACGGAGGCCATTGTCTTGTTTCTGTTGGAAAATATTTCTTAAATCTTTTAAAATTATACCATTTTATCTTACTGTTTTATATATCTTTAGCTTTATATTGGAAACAAGATTGTCATTGAGAAACTGACAGGGCAGGTTTGTTATGAATTACTCTCCAGTGCTGACTGTGAGCTTTTGTGTTTTCCCACTCATTACAAACAGACCTAAAACTAGCATCTAATTTGTCATGGGGACATTGTGATTATTTTGTGCTCTAAGTAGTTTTTACAGAAACATTCAGATAGCTGTAGAAATACACACACACAAACACACACACACACACACACACACACACACACACACACACACACACACACACACCCTCTGTAACAACTTCTTCAGCTAATGCCACATCTTAAAAAGCAGCAAAGAAAATTCAAGAGTGAAAGTGATGACCAGGGAGACTCTGGGAAGAGCAACATTTGCAGAGAACTTTTTATAAGACTGTATGAAAGGTGCCGAGTGTGGGAAGTGGACTTCTTTATAAACCAAGAAGCCGTCCCAAATTGATATCCACTTACAAAGGAAAAATTAGTTTCTCTTGGGCAGTCTCATTAGGTAAATAAGTACACTTAAAGGCAGGCCCTATGCCCAAGAATAATGCTGACACAAAGTAAACTCAGTGGGATTTTGTAGACTTTATGTCTTATTCTGTCTTGTTCAGGCATTTTCGTTTGTTTGTTTTGATCCTATTGGTCTTTTGCTTTATATTTAGTTTCTGTTTATGTGAAAAAAATTTTTGTGTGAGTTTCTTCTTTTGTTTGTTTTTTAAAGAGGGAGAAAGAAAGAAAAGACTTGGAGAGTGGGGTAGCAGAGAGATTCTGGCAGGAGTTTGTAGAGTGGAAAAGCATGATGAGAACATATTGTATTAAAAAAGTTTTCAATAATAATAAAAAAAGAATGACTGAAAAAACATTCCAGAGACAAGGTACAGCAAGTACTGAAGCTTTGAAATAGGAAACTTTTCAGAAATATCCAAGCATGCTAAATACTCCAGAGGTGCCTAGAGTATTTAATCCAGGATAATCTGGATTGGGAAATATGAACATTAGCATCCCTGCTTCTCTGCGGGAGGAAGCCAGGGCCCAGGGGTGAAGGAACTAGTGGCTCAAGGCATGAGTCCCCTCCTCACTGCCGAGGGCACTGCATCTTTGGATAGGAAAGGATACCATTTCCTGTCTCTAGTCATGCTGATCCATGGGTATGGGATGACTTGCCATCTGTGTGGCCTTCTTCAGTTTCCTTTTCTATTGTCTTAAATGTTTTCATTGTACAAATCTTTTACTTCCTTGGTTAGCTTTACTTTGAAATGTATTTTAGAGTCCTAAGTGGGATTGTTTCCTTGATTTCTTTATCAATGTGTTTGTTATTTGTACAGATGAAGGATACAGATTTTGTGCATTACTTTTGTATCTTGCTGATATTTACTGAATGTGTTTATCAAATATAGGAGTTTTCTGGTGAACTCTTTAGGGTAATTTTTTGTATAAAAGCATACCATACTTTGATATTTGTACAAGTTCTATTTGGCATTATAATAAAACGCAGAACCAGATATTGGGAAAAAGCTGAAATGTCAGGGAGACAGAGGAACAAGCCATAGTCACTTCCCATCTAGCAGCTCCTCTGGCTGAAAAGGGTAGATCTCATCTCTACCTGAGCTCAGGTCCAATACCTCTGAGTCAGCTGAAAGAGAAAGCAGGAAAGGGAAGAACTTCTGCCTTCTCCAGCCTTATCTTTCTTTCCTCACCCAGCTATCTTAATTTCTGGTTCAGCTTTCCTAGTGCTAGGACTAACATGTGTGTAACCACTGCCTGGCTCTGTTTGGCATTTAATTCACAGAGATCCAGAGGATCACTGCTTCCTGGGTGCTGGGATTAAAGGCATGGTTCACCACTCCCTGACCTTCATGGCTTGGCTCTGTGAGTGGCTCTGTCCTCTGATATTTCAGGGTATTTTTATTAAATGTACAATATATCACCACAGTTTGACTTCTTCCTTTCCTAACCCTATCTGCCTTATCTCCTTCACTTGTCTCTTTACAGCAGCTAAGACTTCAAGTATTATGTAGAGCATGAGTAGTAAGAACGGACACTGTGGAACAGCTACATATATTAACTTGACATTGTTGCAACAACATGTAGGAAAAGTGTGTGATCCTAAACCAGACTAACCCTCAACATGGATGGACTTGGGCACAAAAATCTCATCTCTGGCCATGGAACTATTCATAATCATTAGCTACTTGAAAAGAGAAAGATGGTTTTCTCTAAGAATACCTAGAATCATCTCAATGCCAGAAACCTAGATGCCAGCATCATTAAAACACAATCAGTAACAGTTAGGGCAACATGTCTGCTCTGAAGTCAAACAACCTACTAGTAGGGTCTGAGAAATGCAATGTAGCTGAAACTCAAGACAGAGACTTCAAATAGCTTTTATAGATAGATATGTCTGAATGTCATAGGAAATGGATAAATCTCTTAAAGGATCCCATGAAAACACAAGCAAACAGTGGAATGAAATAAATAAAATGGGTGAAGACTCTCTAGTGGAAATAAAATCAAGAAAGAAAGCCCACACTGAGGAAAAGCTGCTGTAAAGAGACAAGTGAAGGAGATAAGGCAGATAGGGTTAGGAAAGGAAGAAGTCAAAAGCTGGACAAAAAAAGGTAGGGACATGAACAGGACACACAGGGCAAGCTTCACCAAAAGAATCCAGAGATGAAAGAGAGAGAATCTTGGGCACTGAAGACACCACAGCAGAAATAAAGACCTCATAGGAATTTTGTATGCCTTCCCCAGATGGTGATTAGGAAACTACAGATTCACACTTGACTGTGAAAGAAAAAACTACACAAAGCTCACACTGTTACTGAACAAACACTGAGAAAATACTTGGGATTTCCATTAACTCAAACTATAGTTTGTTTGTTCTCTTTAGGAAGGGGGAAAAAATCTAGAAATCAAATTTTAAGGACCTCAGTAAAGAATTGGAGCATAACAGTGAGTTCTTTCAGTACCCTGTATCACATGACAATCATCATGGAGGCTGCATTCTGGGGTGCCTCCCATTTACAGGTCCACAAGGGCAAGTTTGTTAAGGCTCTGACATACATCATTTTATGAGTGCATAAAGGAAACAAGACCAAGATTGTTTGCTAATGTGTAGGGTATTATTTTTTAAAGGCTGCTATATTTTAAAATGCTGAAATTTTATTCAGATTAAATTACTCTGATTTAATAATAAAGATAGTTTTCTGAAACTAGATTTGCTGAAGCCCCAAATGCATACTCTTTGAGCAATGTAAGATTTGTTTGGATATACAAGGTGGTAGGCACGCCTCCTCCTGTTTATGCGAACAGTTCTGGCCTAGCAGTAAGCGACAAAAAGTACATTGGATGTTGTTGGAAAGGTGTTGAATTTAATTCTCAAGTAGAGTGTGATGGTTATTAAAACTCATTCAAAATATTGAGACTTATCAACTTTTATATTTACTATTTAAAATAAAAGATTTTATGAAACAAAGCCATGTATTAACTACTCAACTGATTTCAAACAGATGCATGCTGGGTTTGGTGAGAGCTTTGAGCTGAGTAAATACATATTCTTCTGGGATTAATGGTGCTTAGACCACAAACAAATTAGCAAAAGCCATCAGGAGTAATATATATATATATTACATATGTAATATTATATATTACATATAATGTAATATATATACATTACATATATATGCATATATATATGTAAGTGTGTTTGTGTGTGTGTCTGTGTATGAGTGTGTGTATGTATGAGTGTGTTTGTGTGTGTGTCTCTGTGTATGTGTGTGTGTATGTGTGAGTGTGTGTGTGAATGTGTGATTGTGTTTGTAGGTATGTGTGTTTGTGTGTGTGATTGTGTATGTGTGAGTATGCATATGTGAGTGTGTATGAGTGTATGTGTGTGTGAGAGTATGTGAGTGTATATGGGTGTGTGCATATTCTTTACATACCATAGAAATTTGTTCATCCTTAAAATTACTTGCCAATGAAGAGCTAATTGTGGTCATACTTTTTCCTAATTTACATGAAGATACAGAGAAAATAAATATACTAAGCAATTGAACATGTGTTTAATGCCCACATATTTAATTTGTTTTCAAAGCATCATGAAAAAGAAAATGGCTAATCAGTCTCCCACCCATATGGGTTTCTCTCTGTAGCCCCAGGTAGAAAACAATTTGCAATCCACCTGTTTCAGGTTCTGGGATTACAGGTATGTGACACTATACTCAATCAATGACATCTCTTGATGGCATTCACCAAGTGAAGTTAATAATTTTAATATGACTTCTGAAAATATTCCTTAGATTAGAACAGTTTTCACTTTTAAAAAATTTTATGTCTTCTAGTTTCTGCAATAACAAATATATTTTGCATTAGGTAAGTCAGTGAACACTAGCTGAACTTCAGTCTAATCCATCACTTATTATATGATGACTGGAGAAGAGAAAGTTAGGTAGAAAAGAAGTCTTATGTTTGTTTTCTTAACCTAAATTCAGTGTTCAAGTAATGGGTTTCATCAGGGCATTTAAAACAGATCTGACATTTTACCTTGTTTTTATACAGCCACCTCATTCTCTATACCCCTCCCATTGCATTCAGTATTGATTTTCCTCAAAAGAGTACTGTGTCTGTGTGCTTTTTACTCAGTATAACATGGTGTTATAACTCTGTATTTCATGATTATTGCTAAAATGAGCTCTTAGTTGATGGTGATGGTTGAAAGTAGTGAATCAGATGATTAAAAGATTACAGATAATTGAAAATTACAGTAATCCATCACACTGTCATTCTCTTTTATTTTAGTGAATAGAGCATCTAAATTCTATTCACTGAGAACATGAGAGCTAGGAAGTTGGCAGCCAAGGAGTCTGCTATGGATGACGACAATGTCAGGATAAACAAAATATTTGATAGCTCCCCAAACAGATTCTATTTCGAGATAACGAACAATTGCTCATATATACAAGTGATCACTGACACACTCTCACTCAGCAAATGTTTCAGAATATATTATGCTTTGTATTCTGAGATGCAAAGTTATACAATATGCAATTTCTCTCCAGGAAGCCTGTGAGTCGCCTAACTGATCACTCTATTCCAAGGTGTATAGTGCACCTCCCAAAGACAATAACAACAGGATAGATCCTATTTTAGGAGATCCTCCAGCAAGTTACAAATTCATTAATGACATTCCATCATTTTATTATTGGCACTTTTTCAAGAAAGAACCTGCCTCTAACACAAATATTTCACATTCCGACTTGCATTTCTTTTCCTTGAACACAGATGCCGAGAAGAAAGGTGCTATATTTGATGCTAAATTTATCTTCTACTCCAATAATAATTTTATCTGCTTCAACTTGCTTTACGGAGCAGCACATGCATGCTTACTACCTTCACATTGTATTCTTCACCCACTACTTGTCTTCGTAGAACTGTTTTGACCCTTTCCAGCTACTTTCAGCCTTTCTCATTAGCTGAGCATTTTCCTCTCTGACAGAAGGTTTAGCTGAAGGGCAGTAAACTGCTGAAATCTCTTGTGAAAACATTGTCACCAAATGAACAAGCATCAGATGATGCTTCTTCTATCTGCTGTGTATCACTATTGCATGACTGCCTTTTCTACATCATATATTTATATGTCTTGTTGAGTCTTCCAGGCTTGCAATTGTGCATTTTCCCCCAAAATGTAATCATTCTATGTTGTTGTGGTACTACTTTCTGAGCGGATTTATATTTTGTTGGCTATTTTGCATCCTCACTCTTCTTTTCTTTTTATGTTCTGAGATCATCTCCTTTTTATACTGGGGATAGCCAGGTAAACCAGTAGTAGGTAGAAGTAACCCACAGGAGAGTTCAGTGACAGTCGGCCTTTCAAGCTGTGGGCACCATGGTTGGCTGAGTAGGATTCAAGCAGTTCCTTCCTGTTGTTTTAGCAGAGAACCACTGTCTTTAGCTGGCAAATCTGAGGGACCAGGCTAGCCCAAAACTATCAGTGGTTTTCTTTCCTGGGCCACAAAGAAAGTCTATCTATAATGAAAGTAACAAGGACTCCAGAAAGAAGTGGCAGTGTCAGGCTGAATCCTGAGGAAATCTTTTATATTCCAGGTCTTCTAAAACTTACCCTATTCTTAGGGATTTGTTTATTCTATGTATTTCTTATCCTAGTTTGAGTTAAATTTTTGTCAACTTCATTTTTAATTCTCAGAAAAAAAAATGATTCCTGTGGCTTCTTTTTTAATCCCCTGAAATAACATATATATTAGAGACACAAGGCTCAATAAATATTTTACATGCTCTAATATTAACTATCCAGTCAGGATGCCTATGGGTAATAAGAAAATACAAGTACAAAAAAGGACATGAGCCTCATTACATTTAACAAAAAGAAGTTTGTCAATAATGACACTATGTCCAAATTTAATTTGCACAGTGATTGAAAATGATCATACATGTGAGAACATTTAAGCTATGTCTCAACTCCCTTGCATTGTTATGAAGGTTAATCTAGAAATCCTGTCCAGATCCTGCTGCTTTGACCACTCTGACACTTTCCAGTCTTGTAGTCTGTCCAATAACACAGTGATCCCCCATTCAATAGGGTCTTTCTTCCACCCAGGATGCTGACTTTATTATCCAACTTAGCCCCTACTCTGCTGTTAGGCCTTGTTTTAAAATGTAATTTCCTCCTTGATACTTTATTTGGTTTTCCAAGAAATACTAAGAGCAGAGGGCTCAAAAAGATGGTGAAATGCTGGGATGGGGAGATGAAGGGCCCAGGGAAAGCCAAACCAAAGTGAAATATGGACAAAGAAGCTTCTTGGGAACCCACAGTCTAGTAATTCAAGTTCAAAAAACAAAATAAGGGATTCAGAATATTCGTAATATGAAAGAATAGGACAGAATATTGGGCATTAGGAATTGAGCAGGGGTGGGGATGGGGGGAGTGGAGGAAAGGAGAGATGTGTGTGTGTGAGGGGTGAGCCAACCTAAACTGGGGGCACAAGAAAACACTATGAAGCTCCATTTATTTGTTTATAAGCTAATTAAAAACAACAAAAATTACAGGGGAGTTTGAATAGAGGTACTGCACATGGACAGTGTTTCTTCCAAAGGACTGAGGTTATTATATAAAAGTTTCAGGGCTGTGCACAAAATGCCTCCCTGTAAGTTATTGGTCAGGGAGGTCCCAAAGGCAATGCAACAGCACCAGATGTTGCTCTCCCGCTTGACTGTCCATCATAACCAGATGACAAGAGCTGTTGCTAAAGACACCATTCACGTGGATCCAGGACAGAGAATTGAGCACTCTGATTTCACTGTGCTAAATGGTGCTATTCAGGCTGCTAAAGGAGAAAACACATTAATGGACTTACCCAGTGATATAATTCTGACCTAAAAGGCAAGTGTACCTATTGGTACAACAGAGACAAAATGTTTGTGGTGGTAATAAATCACTGTCTTGATTAGATCTGAGACCTATTCCATATGAAGAAATACCATGCCTGGTACTGTTAGCATGGTTGAAACGTGTCAAATTGCCTTCCAGATATTCATGTTTCTACCCACAGACCTGTGCTGCTCCCAACCTTATACTGAGAAGCTTCAAGTGCAATGGGCATTCTCAGTTAATACAACACAGAACTAGTCAAGGTGCTGGCACAGGCCACTGTGAGTGTTCCTTGGTAGGCCTTTCAGAAGTAAACAGGGGGAGAGAGAGAGAGAGAGAGAGAGAGAGAGAGAGAGAGAGAGAGAGAGAGAGAGAGAGAGAGAGAGAGAGAGAGAGAGAGAGAAA
>PVIH01019335.1:0-23006 GCA_004025045.1 Sigmodon hispidus | reverse complement strand
ATCACAAATATTCTGTATCCATTATTTTGTTTCATGAACTTGAATTACAAGATCATAGGTTCCCAAGAGGCTTCTTCACACAGTAAGAGCTGCTGAGGACATGAGGTAGGCAGAGAACATGACATGGGAGGGGCCGAGAGGACAACTGAGAAAGGGCAGACTGCATTATGAAAGGTCAGGGTAGAAGAGAGCTATTGAACAAGACTGTCACTATGATGCAGAGACTGTTGCAAGCCCTGTCTCTTGACCTTTAAAAGATTCAAGGTCAAACAAAACACATATTACATTGTTTTGTCAGCTCCCCACTTGACTTGTACCAGAAGAACATTGCAGGACACAAAAAAACATACAGGACTGTGTGCTTCCCTCCTGTGTCTGTAAGGGAGAGAGTGGAGTGTCCTCAAGATGCTGGAGGGTAAATGGAGTAGGAGATGAGAACAAGCATGGAGGGCACAAGCTTCCTCAGAGACACTGGCGAACCCTCTTCCTATCCTTCCCGTGACTGAAAATCATACCAAGCTGCAGAACCCTAAGTCATGAAGGACTTAATAAACAAAAGCCTAAGAGGGCAACGGTCCTGAAGACATATTAACTGATGTTAATAAACTCCCAGGACACAACACCAGCTTGAGCCTCTTCTTCTTTTTTCCAGTGTGCCAAAAACTTGGTTTTGTCATGCCCTTGAAGATATTTCCCATGAGTCTGTGCTATGCAGGTTCTAACCAGAATATGACTTTAAGACAAACATCAAATATGATGTTTCTACCTAAACTGATCTCGCTAGGTTTTCACAAGTTTTGACAAGTCTTAGGTAACTTCTTGGTTTACCTTAGATTTGGTATTTAGCTACATTTTGGAAGACTTAGAGAATATAAAACTATTGTCATTTGATATTCTTAGCACTTAATCAAACATGAAATAAAAAAATGGGTATCTAATAAAACTGTGGTCAGCAAAGAATGTTGATGTAATAAATTTTGTTCTTTTATACAAAATTATGGTAATATGTAGTAGGATTGTGTTCTGGTACGTTGTTATATTTGTCCCTCCTACTGGTTTAATAAAAAGCTGATTTGCCAGAAGGCAGACAGGAAGTGTGCTTGGAGCTACCAGACTAAGAAAACTCTAGGAACAGGAAGATCAGGGAATGAGATGTCAGAGAGATGTCAGCAGACACAGAGGAAAGAAAACAACCATGCTGCTCTGAGAAAAGGTACCAAGCCACATGGCTAAACAAATTAATGGAAACAGATTCAGTTAACATGAAAGAGCTAGCTAGCAATATGTCTGAGCCATAGGTCAATTAGCATAAAATTAATATAAGCCTTGTGTGATCATCTGGGGCTAAGTGACAGCCCGATGGTGAGTGGGTACAATCCATGGGGCTAGGTTTGCTAGTCCACATCAGAAACTTCTTACTACAGTAATATTTGGTGGTAATAGATAAAAAAATAAAGCCCATCCATGTTGGAATAAAAATAAAGCTGATCAGTGGTGGTGCATGCCTTTAACCACAGCACTCAAAAGTCAGAGGCAGGTGGATCTCTGTGAGTTCAAGGCCAGCCTCATCTACAGAATGAGCTCCAAAATAGGCCCCACGAGAAACACAGAGAAACACTATCTCAAAAAACAGAAGAAGAAGAAGAAGAAGAAGAAGAAGAAGAAGAAGAAGAAGAAGAAGAAGAAGAAGAAGAAGAAGAAGAAGAAGAAGAAGAAGAAGAAGAAGTAGAAGAAGAAGAAGAAGAAGAAGAAGAAGAAGAAGAAGAAGAAGAAGAAGAAGAAGATTAATTTTGTCAACTATGTGTAAAGTGGTATCATGAAATAATATAAGTAATTTTTGAATAGTAGTGAAAGTAAAAATGTAAAGATTAAAGTAACATTTACAAATGTGAACATCAGGGAGGGTATTTTCTACTTTTCAGAAATTGATTGAGTCAATGAAACAAAAATTTATTAAGAAAATAAAAGAGTAACCATATATTTAAGAAACACAGTTAAATACGTTAAACTATAACTAATAGAACAAAAATAAGAACTTACTGATTATTCAACTAATGACAGTAGAACAAGACAAGAATTAAAAAAAACAAAACAAAAACAATGTTGATAAAATAAAGGTAGCATACTCAGATGACCCCTAGTTCAGCTCTGCATTTGCCATGGCTACACCTCAAACCAAGTGACCATTATCTCCTGACACTGCTGTTTCAGGTGCTTAATTTTTCCTAATCAATGCTATTTACTTTTGA
This sequence comes from Sigmodon hispidus, assembly GCA_004025045.1. Lineage (NCBI taxonomy): Eukaryota > Metazoa > Chordata > Mammalia > Rodentia > Cricetidae > Sigmodon > Sigmodon hispidus. The sequence continues at coordinate 20,757 of PVIH01019335.1, read as the reverse complement.
CACTCTTAAGTCAAGTGACACCATTTCTCTGTGGTCCTCCCCATATAGGCTGAGAATCATCTTGAGGACCTAGTTTTGTGTGCCTTCCTCTTTCACTGTGCACAGACTGCACTGGCCTCTTGCAGTCCCAGACATGCTCAGCATGCTTTTACCTAGGGCTTTCACACAGGCTGTTGTTCCTTTGGCAGGAAGATTACTTCCAAGATACCTAACATGGCTAGTGTTCCCACTTCCTTTAAATCTGTTCATTTCTCAATGATAACTCTACTGTATGTCCTGAAGCAGGTCCTTACATTCATCCACTTATTATCTTACTTTTATCCTCTATAATTAATTCATTTTCATATTTGTGTTTTCTATCTCAGTGCTTTGTAAACTCTGGAAGACCAGGGATCTGGAGACTTTATTTTTTTCTTCCTTCCCCCTCTTCTTTCTTTCCTTACAATCACTTAGAACACATCTAATCTGTCATATAGTCTATTCAAGTTTTTGATAATGCAATTATTTATAGAGATGCTTCTTTGCTAGCAAAACATTATAGATTATTGGTATTATTGGTTGTTAAAAAGAAAACAAGTTGCAAAAAGTAACATTGGGAACAGAAAGGGAGTATTACCTTAGCCTCAAAAATAATATAAATTATGTTAAGCCAATGAATTTGAATACTTAGTGAAATAAAATATTTCTATAAAAAAACTTCAAATGACTCAATAAGAAAAATAAAACAAAACTAGATTTAAAAAACTATGTCATTAAAGAAATTATAGTAAAAATCTTCTCTATATCCACAGAGTCAGTAAGGTCTGGAGGGTAAGCATTGCAAAAGCCTCATGTAACTAATAAAAAATGGCTTAAGATTCTTTCATAAGTTTTCTTTTTTATTTTATTTTATTATTATGAACAAAGAAGTCACACTTTCTATCCTTGTATATCCTTATTCAAGGTCCCTTCCACCTCCCACCACATCAGGTCATTCTCTCCTCTCCAGAACTCCCCATCCCCTCCCTGGACAGGCAGCAGGCAGTCCCAATATTGCTTAGTTCAGCCTCCACTCCTGGAAAATCCAGTTTTCTCCCTGCGACCTCAAGACTGAGTCAGGTGTTCCTCTAGGGGGAGTGGGATCCAAGGTGTCAGTCCAAGGTGTTTCCTATCCCAAGCTGTTCAGTGGTTGTGGTTTGCAGCTTGGGCATGCTTGGCTTTTTTTCTTGTTTGTTTGTTTAGAGTCCACTAATGAGTGAGTACATCCCCTGCTTATCTTTCTGGGTTTGTGATACCTTGCTCAGGAGGATATTCTTCAAATCCATCCATTTGCCTGCAAATTTTAGGATATCATTTTTTTTCTTACTGCTGAGTAGTACTCCATTGTGTAGATGTACCACAGTTTGTTAATCCATTCTTCAGTTGAGGGACATCTAGGTTCTTTCACAAGTTTTCAACATCTCACTTTTTGGTGCTATCACAATTGTATATAAAAATACCAAAAATACATGAAATAGAACCACTCATAAAAAAATCATTGTTATGGTTAATATTCCAATATTAGTAATCAGAATTCAAGAGTGCACAGAAGTAGGTAGCATTTATTCAAAGATTTCAAATATCATTTATTATTAGGGTAGCTATCATATGATATCACTATTAACATATTAAAGTTAGTCATAGGACAAGTCACAGAGCAGGCTGTTACAGGGGGACCAATCAGATCAAAGGAACTTCCTGCCCACATGTGGATGGGAATGTCATCACCTGACAGATGAATGGAGAAATGCTACTGGGCAAGCGCTAGCCAAGAATTCTCTTTTGAAAAACTAGAATCCTATTTGACAACTATTCACAAACTATATTTCAAATGATTACTTGTCTCAGAATAAAAAGTAAAGTTTTTTGGAAGACACTAAAAATGTTTACAATATTGGAATGGATGGTTTCTTAATCAAGCTTTAAGAATAAAATTGATTAATATAACTCTGTTAAACTTAACACATGTAATAATTTAAAGGAACTTAAAGGACAAGAGAGACTAGAAATAGGTATTTGTGATATAAAATTGAGAAATGAGTACACGAGTTAAAGAAAGATAAATGTATAAATCAATAAAAAGTCTATGAAGAAATAGCAGTTGTGGAAAGCAACAGGAGCCATGTGCGGTGAAGCTGTGAGGATGAGCTTCTATATGCACAGTTGGGATAAATCACCACAACCACTGTCAAGAGGAACTTTACAGTGTCTACTATTTCCGTGTCTCTATATAAGATATAACAATTTTATTGTTATTTACATCATCTGGAGAACTGCACATAGGGTTTTGCTATATATTTACTCAATCACTGTCTCCAACTACAAAATTTTCAGAAAACAACTCTATGTGTCTACTTATTGCTAATAAATGAGAGTAGCATCTGCCTCACATGCGGATTTGGGCACGGAGGACAGTTGGCATGCACTAATGGTTACATGCATCACTTGGAATTTCTAAAACATTTTTGATTACTCAATTACAAAAAGGTAAGTAAACACAAAAAAAAATTACACTCAGTATAGCATAGGAGGAGGATTAAAATGAACGAGGAAGATAAACAGCAATCTATGTAACATGTGTAACATGCAGCACTATCATGAAGCCTTGAGAAGTCTAACATTTTCACTGCTGGCCTTTGGCTCAGGTTGTATTCAACATTAGAGATTTGGAGTTGGTAAGACATCATCAAATTAGGCTTTTTTTTTTTGCCTGTTAGGCAGGTACAGTCATATAAAATGAGAGTTCTTACCAGGAAGTTTAGAGGCTGGGTGTGGGTTAGGTCAAACAGATGGGTAAATGAAAGAATACTAAACCAGACTTGAGGGTCTAAAGGTAGCTTGAAGTCTTTAGGAAATGCAGCCACAGTCACAAGCAAAACAGCAAGTGTTGAGTCTGCGTTTCTACAGCTGGCTGGACAGGGAGGAGAAGAGAAGAGTGGATTGGTTCTGGGGTTGGAGTGTGTTCCTTTCTTAAAGCAGACGGCCTAAAAATCAATGAACAGCAGTCATCTTCAGCTCTATTTGTTATACTAAATCTGTCTTTTCTCCTTCTTTAAATAAGAAACAAAAGCAAAGTTGAACCTCAGCCATCCATTGGGTTAAAAAATTCCAGCTAAAGCAAAGCAAATCTAAAACAGCAGTGAATAGATGACTTGTGTCCTCTAGCCTGCACTGTCTGTCATTTAACACATACTGATCTAGAAAACATTCTATTAGCAGCAAAGTAAAGTCTGCAGGCTTGGAAAAGTTTAGAAGCCTGCAGGCTCCATAAAAGGTCACTGTAAGAGTCAGTATTTACACCAGCAGCACTACTGTCAACAGATTAAACTTACCATTGTACCACACAGGAAAAGCAATGGTCCTTGTTTATCTTTCTGGCTGTTCACTTTTAGTGCTGCTGTGGGAAAAGAAACTCAAACAATGCTAAGCTTCTCCTTAATTAAATCCCGACCAAGTGCTCTGGACCAATGTGTAAAGCACAGCCACTGCAAGGGCAGCAAAATCACTGTTCCCTCCGCCTCCCAGGTAAACCTTTCCAGTCATGTCCTTTTTGATTTCGCAGCCACCTCTCCAGCATCCACCTCATTTCCACTTAACACATGAGCAGACTAGACACAGAGCCCTTTCTCTTGCTGTCCTCCTACATGATTTCCATGCTCTGTAAGGCACTTGCCATCCTCGCTCAGGAGAAGACAAACCCACTGTGTCTCAACGCTTCAGGATTACAAATGAACAGACTGTGCAGTGTAGGCTCTTCAGGGATTTGATCTGTAAGTTTTTAACCAGGGTTTTATGATGAGGTTCAGGAAGCTGAGGACTCAATTGTATTTATTCATGACTGATGCTCAAGAGAGAATTGTGAGCTTTTATTAGGTTGCCAAGGAAGTTAGCAGCCATTATTTAGTACATTGATTGCTTCATAGGTTGGAAATTCAGACCTTAGAGACTGTCCTTTTCCTCAAGATACAAGCAGGCAGAAAAGAGGCTGATTTCGGGTCCAGTGGATTTCATAGTGTAAAGGAAGAGATGAGATTGTCTTTATGAGAACATCAGTTCTTATTTATATCATAATCCTTTTAACCAAGACTTCCAACGCTCCATTTCTGTTATGTGTCAGACATTTTGGAACCCACCACTGTCCACTCAGCACACAGGGCTGTCAGCTCTGAGCTCAGGAATGAGCATGTTCAGTGTCCTATCAAGATCCTTAGACCTTGCCCTATCAAGTACTTTCTCCTCTGTGACTGAAACCCAAGGGGTTGGCAATCTGAAGTCACTCCAAGTGAATGCAAGGCAGTACACACTTATTTCCTGCTTCAGTGTCAAGGCCAAGTATTTGATCTGGAAGCTTTTCATTTTTAGAACCTTCATTTCAATTTAGAAAAAGAGAATCAAACCAAAATAGAAAGCTAATATTACATAATTAAATGGTAACATTAAATAATGCCTCATGGAGTTCAGTGGTTAAAACACTTACTTGTCTTGCTAAGGAGGAGTGGAGTCCCCAACACCCATGTCATGTGGCTCAGAATTGCTTGCCACTCAGGCCCCAATGATTTCATGCCTCTGACCTTTAAGGCACCTGCACTCACATCTACATGCACAAAATTTTTAAAATTGCCATAACTAATATTTACAAAACTCCAAAGCCTTGTTTTTAAAAGGTATATTGTGCTCTGCCAAAACCACTGTGTATTTCATCTCTTGGTATACCATTCTAATTTAAAGAATTTGCAAATATTTAATGTTGTTTGTAAGGCATACACATTTCAAGTGGGACTTTCTGACAGAACCATAGGGTGATTTACAGCTCTGAGCCTAGTGCTGGATTCAGGCCCAGGCAGCAACTTTCCAGCTGTGTGATTTCCTATGCATCTTATGTAACTGCTCTGTGGGTCAGATGTCACCCTTCTGAAATCTCTCACCTGTAATAGCTGATCACAAGGGTGTCTTCTTCAGGTGACACTTAATAGTTCATACTGAGTAAGCACAGTTGGGTAGCATTTACCTGGTTATCATCTTACATTGTACCTAACACAACGTTTTCACCTGTATCTTGTTGAAAATGTGAGTGCTTTGGGATGCTGACATGAGTCTATCCTCCTTGGCACACGATACCTTATTCTAACAGTATGTCCTTAGGGCCTTAGATTCAGGACTCAGCTTCATGGTGGAGAAACAACTCTGACTCAACAACCCCATTTTGACATCTTGTCTCATTGTTCCAGACAATGTCTCCCAACTCAGAGTAGAAGTGTGGGCAAAGAGGCCACTGCTGGCTTAGTCTGCCTGTGGAAGATTTTCAAACAATCAGCTACAACAACCCACACTCAGAACTTGCTCTTCCTTGCTGTTTCCTGCAGCAGATCAAAGATATTATATTTTCAAAGCAGTTATATTTGTTGCTTCAATTAAATGGTCACAAAAGTAACTTTTTTTTTCATTATGTCCAATCGTGTGTTCCTTTTGGCTATGTATGCATCCATTTTGATAATTTGTGTGAACATGCTTAACTGTTTGGCTCAGTTAAATCATGACTTCAAAATCTTCTTTCTGCCTTAGGTAACATAATTGTTTCTTCAGTATACCTGCTCCTGAATATTCCTAAAAGTATGATTTTAATGTAAATTATTTCCTGCAGTAGGAGAAAGTTAGGAACTGTGATTCAGGACAGCACAGTAAGGTGGGGAATGTTAAAGAAAGGAAAATCTATGTAGGTAAGAGTGATGTGGTAACTCATGGATCTTTTTCATTTATTTTAGTTAAAATTTTTTTCATAGATTATATTTTGATCATTTTACCCTCCCTGAACTCCTTGTAGATGGTCTCCATCTCTCTATCCATCCAGTTTTATGGGCTCTCTCTCACTCCTTCATCATTCTAAGGTTTTGGTCAGAGATACTTGCTGTCCTTTCCCTAAGAAAGAGCTCAGAAGCTCAAGCTTCTGCAAACGTGGTAGCTGCTGATGGAAAACCCTAATCTTTAACTCTGGCTAGATTCCAAGGAAAGTCAGTGGGGAGCCCCAAGGACTGTAGGCAATTTGATGCTTTTCATTTGGTAAAACTTTGCTGCCAAAGCTACTGAATCAAGTTACTGAAATCTTAGTGGATGTAAATTGCCTCAACTGTCATTTATCCTGGTGAGAAATGTAAAGGGCATGCCTTTTACTGAAAGGAAAGATTTAACCTTCTTAGCCTGTTATACAGCAAGTAAAATTCTAAAGGCTATGGAAAGCTCTTTTGGTATAGTTTGGGAGAAGTTAATTATATATAAATATGTGTCTTTACTTAATGGAAAGTTTTAGTGGAAAAGTACCTCTCATAATTAAACACATTCAGGGGCATTAGAAATCTTTATGTGTTTTAATCATTGTATGTAGTATGTTCTTTAAATGTGTGTTCAATCAAGTACTGATTTTAACTAAATTTCAAGAAGGACACAAAGCAAAGCTGGTCCACAGAAAATGTGCAGAGCAGTTTAATGCCTTCAGACCTTTAAGGTCAATAGGGTAAGGACGGTGGTTAGTAAAAAAAATTCCTGGGGTGGTTAATCAAGTCACTTCCATTTCTAGAAGAAGGTATTGCTAGTGTTTACTCTTTTGCCCTGTAGGCTGATAATGGCCATATCTTCAAGTTCAGTGCTCTTTTTTTCCATCTTAGAACCATTATACCTCTGACAAGGCTGGACAATGACTAAAATTACAAAAGAACTCAACCAGCTCAAACTAAGAGTCACTCCAGGTCTGTACGTTTGGAGAACAGGAAACCAGTGCTCACTGTATCAAAGTATGATGGGAAGGATGAGGCCATTCTCATGCCTGAGCCTTGACTAGGCTCCCACATTGCTTAAGGGATCACCTATGCATCAGCATTAGCTGTGAAAAAGTCCATGTCATCTGATGTGTTGCTAAGACTGAGAAGGATTTACTCTAAAAATCAAAATCAAAATGGGTAAACTTTATTTTTATAAAGCTTGATCATTGGAAAGTACTACATATTAATAGGTTTAGGTCCTGAAATAGTTTTCAAACATCTTTGAAATTCTGTTAGTTTTGTTACTATGCATTTTCCAAAACTAGGGAACAACCAGCTGTAAAAGTCTTCTCATGCTTGGGAGAAAGCACTTTTAGAATTCTGGGCCCAGGGTCATCAACACACCTCCGCAGCTTGCAGTGGCCCATGATCCTTTGGTATTATGAGACAAAAGCTCTGCACAGATAGATGTCTTATATTTCCACACTGGATACTGGAGAACATTTCCAAAATGTCTTTCACTCAATATTCTGGCAACTAGACCCCAAGCCATTCAGGCAAATGAACCCCGATTTAAAATCCAAACAAAAGGCAGGAATAGAATACCTGGATTCTTGGGTGGAGAATGTATCAACTTTGTCTCCATCATCACATCTGTGCTTCCCACTCCCTTGCCACAGTCCCCTTGTATGTCTTTTTACCTTCATCTCTTGTCATATAACAAGTTTTCATCCCTAGTTCACTGTGAATACCTGTAATAAGTCTTCATGCTCAGAATATACACAGCTTCTATTAAACCTACCTCTTAGTCATTTATATTTCAGAGTTGTAAATCATGGTGTTTAAATATTTAAAACAATAAAATAAAGTTTACTTTTTGCAAAATTCCACATATACCTTGTTTATAAGGAAGGTTCCTATGTAAGCATCATTCTCCTTTAAATCATTTATTCTTAATAATGTAGAAATTTCAGTCAGATACAAACTTCATTCCTATTTCAAGTGATAAAAAGGAAGCAAGACCAAAAATAATAGATAACTTAAAAATTATAAAAATATCAGTAGGCCCCAAATTTGCTGTCAAAGGTTCCAAAATTTCACCACAGAATTTAATTATTGTTTATGTCTTTTGTCTTCGTTAAATGTGGTATCTTAAATAGTATTATGAAAAGCTTCAGGCTAAAACTATTAACTGTGGACCTGTTGGAGCAAACACATCTCTCACATTAAGGGAAACTAAATTACTATATTCATCTGGAAAGTAAGTTTTCCCCAGGAGTAAGTAGGCTTCCCTGTGCCCCGTTTTTAGTTGCTCCCAAGTGGGGGCTGTGTTTGCCAAAAGCACAGTGTAGAAACAAAAGCTGGGTCTGTGAGCTTGGAGCAGGTGTTTGTCTCTTCAAGTAAATACAGGCCAGGCAAACAGATTTTTGTGTTTAGCTTTGATTACAGGGATTACACAAATACGAATGTAAATATTTCAACACTAAGAAAATAGTTGGACACCCCCAAACCTGAAATTACATGTAAGGACCAGCTTTTATGTCCCCAAATCAAATCTGAAGCAGACTTGAACTCCAGAATGTCATTGATTCAGATGCAGATCTGACCAAGCCTGTTACCTGCATGCTACTCTTAAAATGAACCAGCTGTTTACCTGAGTATATTCTGAAAAGCCAGGGCAAGACTTACTATAATGTACAGCACATGGGATGCAATGGTTTGTGCAGCTGTCACACCACTTCTACTCACTGGCTTCTTTCAAATAGCAGGAGGATTCACCCTTACGGCAGGCTTTCTTGGTAACATGGAAGGAACATTCCATGACGTGTGTAATGATTGTTCTTCATTCTGTGTGGTTTAAATTAGATCTCTCATTCATTTATGGGCACAGAAATTATTAGTCTCAGCTTTTATTTCTCCACCAAATATAAATAAAGCTGAACTCATTAAATCATTTGATCTGTTTCCAGGCACTCAAGTTGGACTTGCTGTGTTTAACTTTGTAAACACAGCATCCTAACATCAAGAGAGAGAGTAGGGTTTAGTTACGATTCAAGTCATCTTCCTTGTTGATAAGTAAAACTCACCACTTTGTGACTTTATATTATAGGGCTTCAAAAATACTGGCTGTGATTATGATTATTGACGTTCCAGAATAAGATTGGATAAAATACTTTCTCATGTGTCTGAGTCCAAACAGTACATTTAAGAGTTAAAATAACTACTTTAAGTGACTCAAACCGTTGATTTGAATTTGTTTCTGTTATGTGAAAAAAAATTGCAATAAATTTGCATGGAAACTTGAAAGTTTATAACATATTTTCAAAAACAAAAAATAAGCAAATTTCATTAATATAACTAACAGATGGGATAATTAAGCTTGAAGTATTCAAAGTTTGACATACTTCTAACAAAGTGACATCTACAAAACTATTTCTTTGATATGACTTATAAGTAGAGCATGAGCTAGCTTGCATTAAAAGTCAGTACATCTATTACAAAGATTTAGGTGTCAAGGCAGTGGTATTTAATATCCTTTCAAATTCCTGCTGCTGGTTCATTTCTCTTCGTAGGGTCTGCCTAGTGTCTCAATATCTGTCAGGCTTCTAGACCTTCAGAATTAGGTGCCTGCACATGCTCTGGATTTAAGGTCTTCATGATGGATGTGCACAATAACAGTGGGTCTTTATACATACTTAGCTCTGCTTCACAGTCTGCACATGCTCAGATGGATTCTAGGAAAAGGTGTCAAGGAAAAACAGACTTAGTCCAAAACACAGACCTGACTGTCATTTCTAAGTTACACCACCTAGCCCCAAGTCACTAATATCGCTAAACTCTACTTTTTAATAATAATGGAATAGTTCCTTCCCTGGGGGATTAGAGTGGAAAAATATGCAAAAAAGAACTTTCTAAAATATAAAGTAAGTGCACATGTGAGATTTCACTTTCCTAGTGGTCTGATGACATCTAGCACATGATGAAAGGCAGTGAGTGTGTCAGTATTGAGAAAGTAACATAGTTTAGAGGACTGAGAAATGAAATTGGACACTGTTGGCTCAAGGCCAGATTAGGAAAGCACATGCCCACAGGCTATGGCAACTGAGGTTTGCCTAGAAAAAAGACAGTGGGGTCAGTAGGACCATGGGGGAGATATTGTGATCATCCTGCTGTGGTTACAGTCACATAAATTTATATTACAATAATATTTACTTTACAGTGCTTTAAAGTCATAGTAGATAATTTCATTACCAAGATACTAATGACTAGGTAGTTGGTGAGTTTTTTTGATATTTTGGCTGCTCAAATTGTAATTATCATGGAGAAAGAATGGGAGGTCTGGGGGTTATAAAAGGGACAGGAAAAGGGACTATCCAGACAAACTAATGAGAAAATGTTCTGTGACATAATGATAGGTCCCTCTCTATACATCTAAATATTCACAATAAAACTGAACAGTAAGCAAGTAAAAAACTAAATAAAAAATTCATTTTTTTAATTTGGGGTCTTTTTTTTATTTTTATACACATGGCAAGCTTTTACACCAATGGTCAGTTACATAGTCCAAATCTACACTCATGAGGAATGTTAAAAAAAAAACAAACCAAACCAATACAAACTCAACTAAAAACTCCACTTCTTCCTGTGACCCATAATCCCAGCATTTTATAGTACAGGGGAGAAGGAGGCTTGGAGGAGCATTCAAAACAAGTCTCTCTGAAAAGAAATGACTTTCAAATTTTACAACCCCTCTCCACACAGGATCTGTGGTGAGAGCATAATTTACAATTCATCTTTCTTCTGCTGTTGATTCCTTTGCTGTTTCCTCCTCCTTCTCCTCTTCCTCTGTGCCTGCATCCACCTCTTCCTCTTCATCTTGCTCTGTGTCTTCTGGCTCTTCTTCTACCTGTGCTTCATGGTCAATGTTCAAACTGAGGTGGAGCATTCTTTCTATCCTGTCTCCATATGTCTTGGTGTCTGCTAGTAGATACCATGACCACAAAACCACAGCAAAATTCATGACAGTCTTGTCATCCTAATCTTCCTTAACTGGACAAAGCATGTCTCTGATCATTGGGTGTTTAGGATTAATTTCAAATGTTTTCTTCTGACTGGCATAATAATTTGTAGAAATGTCCTTGACTGTGGAAACATGTTTCTAGATGCATGCATTGTTCCCCCACAACTATTTTGTTCGATTGGCATCCTTTACTGAAGATCCTAGTTACAATCAATCATAAAGTTACTAGACTCCTGTAAAAATGGGGGATCATTGGCATAACAACCAACCTCCTTACATATACTAACCTCACTGAGGTTAAATAACCTCAGTGCTACCATTGAATATGCTTTTACCTCCTGAAGGTTCAATGCTGGAAGCTAGTATGAAGTGCAGTGGAGCATTTAAGAGGTGAGAACTAGGAGAAGATAATTAGAGGTCCTCACCTAATGAGAGAATAACGCTCTGAAAGGAGGGTCAAGAATCCTATGACTGGGTTAGTTCTTACAAGAATGGGGTGTTACGGCTATCCTATGCTTAGGTTTCTTCTGCACATGTATACATGATTCCATTTCTGCTTCTCTATGTCCTGACAGCCGAGGCTGTCAGGGTAATGGTGCTATGTTGCAAGAATTGTAGGCCAAATAAATGTTTTAACATTGTAAATTATCCAGACTTGGGATTTTGTTATAGCAATAAAAAATAAGACACTGGAGAAATTAAGAGTATAGATATTTAAGCCACTCTAACTGTTACTATGTAGCCAATAACATTAAAGAACTGGCAGGGTTAGATATTGACTCAAACAGAACGTCTACTGAGGACTCTCACTGGGAAATCTGGGAATGAGAAAATCTACCCTGTAAAGATCAGAAGCTGCAACAATCAACATTTTAAAGTCACCAGCTGTCATGTTGCCATCCTGATGAAAGCAGATTATAGAAATAAAATGAATGAATTCATGACTTTGGCCACATTTAGATAAATCAAATGACACCTTGAACTTCCAAGTTTAGAAGTGACCAAAACCAGACATTCACAATAAAACTTCATACGATTAGAGCTTCAACAACACCAGTAGGATAGATTTCTCAAATTCACATTCACTTACTTGCAAATTGTATTTTGCTTCACTAATATGAAGACACTTTCCAAACTGACATAAATGTGCTATGGAAGACTGATTTATAAGGAATCTCTATAATTCCTCCATAAGATGGTTAAGACTAACTTTGTAATGCTTAATTCTTAATGTGAATGAATGCTTACATTTTCCCCCATTAGTTGATTTAGAACAAATGTAGTAGAAAAGACTTATAAATTTATCCTCTTTTGTCATCACTGCCTCGACCAGCAAGGAAGATGCGACACCAGGCTCTTCTTCCAGCAGCTTTTATTTAGGAACCTTGAATTCTGACTTCTGATGATGGCTGATTCTGACTTACGACTACCACACCAAGGAAACCCGCCCGCAGCCCAAATAGCCTCTGGGCAGCCAACCCCAGTATGCCATGTGGGCACTACCAATAGGCTCAGGTACATGGAAGCAAGCCAGATTCTTAGCCTTAGCCAATTATGGAGTAGTTTGTCACTGAGAGCACTCACCATGTGGAAGGCGGAGGGCAGAAGCCAGCGCCATCTTTAAGGCGCAGCTGCATGCAGCTGTCTACACTCTTTAGAAGGGTAAAAGCTGCCTTTCACACCTAAGAACCCAAATAAAACATGCTTAGGTTGAGATCAAGTAGCATAAGCGTCAACTTTTCTTTGCACACTCTCCTGGGCTGTCCAGAAGGCCACCCTTCTATTTTGCTGCTCTGCACTCTCCATCTTGGGTTCTCTGGTGGCACAGCCCAAGGAAGGACTGGACATATTCTCAAAGAGCAGAGAGAGGAATCTGAGAGATGCAGCTGCCACATTTGAGACAGGCAGACAGCTGGCCAGCAGACCTGCAGAGGTCAGAGGGGAAGGGCATGCTCCTTGCTAGTTATTCAGACATTGCTTTCTTCTCCAGAAGCAGGCCCAGAATAAATAAGGTAAATGCTTGGCAGGGCAAATTAGGAACTATTTCAGTGTGGTGTGGTTTTCATAGTTTTCATTTCTTCTTTTTAAAAGCATGTTACATGTAGTCTGTGATTTTGAACAAGTAGTACTGTATAGTTGTATTCTCACTGATAGTGGGACTGACTGACAGAAAGAGAACATTAGGTTTCTAGGTTTCTCAGTCTGGTCTTTTGAGGTTGAGCCTGGGTGTCTGTGTATTTTTTTCAGTGACCTGAGAAAAAGGAATGCCTAGAGTTTCATCTGCCCAGCCCACAAGGTCCATAGCCTTTCCCTTCTCTAGTCAGCAATCAACCTAAAAGGAAATGCATTTGAAAGAGTGGTCAAGAAAGAGACTCTGGAGGTAAGAAAAGGACGTTTTCTCTACTTTTGTTTGTGCATCTATGTGTAGAGCTAACCAGGAATGAGTGCCTGGGTGGGGAATAGACAGTAGATGAACAGGGACCCTTCAGGACTAGAACAGTCTCAAGAACTTCACACTACTGAGGACTAAATATATGCTTAACATTTTTTTTTCAATGAGCCAACAGTTTGTTGCTGTTGATGTTGTGGAGGCAAGGCAGGGCTGTCATCAACCTATTTGTTTTCTAAAGACACACACACATGAGAGAGAGAGAGAGAGAGAGAGAGAGAGAGAGAGAGAGAGAGAGAGAGAGAGAGAGACTGATTTACAAAGAGAGACAGAGGGAGTTTGCAATCTATGAATATAATTTACCCACTCACTTTTTGTTTTCTATTAGTTCCTGGTAGTGGTGACTACTTTTAAATAAACTTAACACAAGTTAGAGTTATCCGAAGGGGAAGCTTAAATTGAGAAAATGCTCCATAAGGTCTGGCTGTATGGCATTTTCCTAATCAGTGATTGATGGGGGAGGGCCAAGCTCACTGTGGGTGATGTCCTCCCTGGGCTGGTAGTTGTGGGATCTATAAGAAAAAAAGCCAAGCAAGCCAAGATGAGCAAGCCAGTAAGCACTTCTCCATGGCCTCTGCATCAGTTCCTGCCCTGCTTTAGTTTCTGTCCTGACTTCCTTCAGTGAAGGACTGCACTCTGAAGTATAAGTCAGATAAACTTTTTCCTACCCAACTTTTAGTCATTTAGTCTATCATGGTAACCCTAACTAAGACAGTCATCATGCTATTTGACATATAAAAAAACTAAAAGTCACAAGTTGCATAGGAGAGAAAAGGTACATAAATGACAACCCAAAGGACTTGGCAGTTCCCACAGATTGTTTACATAGAAAGCAATGCACAAGAGAGTAGATTATAACAAAAATAAAGGAAGGGGACTCAAATCCATGGAACTGAATCTCAAAGCATGCATAAGATGTTTTAAGGATATTTGCGGAAAGATTAATTATAATTTGTTAAAACTAATAATATAAATGAGTACAGAAAGAAAAGTGAGAGGCAATCAACGCAGAGTACTAGCACACACTTCAGCTAGAAAAATGGAAAGTTGACTGGTTACAAGATGAGCTGAGAGGTGCTTCAAAGGGAAATGAGATGTCATTAAATAACCTCATCACCACTAGAATGGCCTCGGAGAAGCCTGAGATCCTGGTTCTGATAAAGAATAATAGAAGGGTGTCAATATTTCAACATTCAGATCATACAAGTGTGTGTTAAGAGAAAGAACAGAACAAACAGACCTCGTATGAGGAATACTATGAAGAGGACTGAATGTAAAAGGTTTGCTAGCCATGTGGCAACGATATCAAGGAGGATTCAGACACCTAGGAGAATTCTTGGCTTTTGAAGGCAACTGTGGCTCATTTCCCAGAGCAGACAGCATTTTAGTGTAAATGAATAAATCAGTTAATTGCTAGTACAGCTAACAGAATGCAATTCCAAGCTAATAAAATGGTTTATCAAGTGTGAAAGTGTTTCTGTGAGTCCATCTCCTCTCTTTTCCTCTTCCAGTTTTACCAAGTAAAGCAGAAAATGCCTGTGTGAGCACAACACTAAGTCATTACCAAGATAGACTGGTCGTAAGGCTGGTGAGAGACAGCAGAGGAGGCTCAGATTCAGATTTACCTTGTTTGAGTTTTATAGATGATAGTTGTGGGGCAAGCACTCAGCATGCTAACATGCTAACTGACACCAGGTTCATAAAGGTAAATATCCTTTGTCACAGTATTCAGCAATTATAAGAAAAGGCATTGAGTGAAATTCCCTATAACATAAACACAGTGAATTTTCAGTATATTAGGATCATGACTAAAGAAAAAAGTTACTTGTACAATAAAAAAAGATGAGCACAGAACTGTGAAAAGAAGTTGGAACTAAAAAAAAATTACAAGAACCATAAAAGACATTTTTCCCATCAAAATATGACAAAAGATGGTTTAATGGATTTTTCTTATTGCTGTGACAAAGCCCCTATAAAACAACTAGAAGAAAGAAAGACTTCCAGTGGGTGGCTTATGGTTTTAAAGATTCAGTTTCTCATGGCAGGAGCACAGGGCAGAGTGTTTTTCCAGTCAAAGCCCACCAGTCCCCAGGAATGCGGATGGCGGCAGCACTCCCCTGGCTTCTTTTTGCTGTGTATCTACCTGACCCCTGGAATCACAGTTAATATAAGAGATGGGTTCCTAATAATGAGAATATTTAAAATAAAATTCTCTTTCTTAGGATACAGAATATATGGACAACATAATTTAGTGAAAAACTACAGTAAGTTCAAAATAGAGATTTCCATGCTCTAGTGTGCATGTACATATGTGGACACACACAGAGAATAAATGTAGAAGAAATTTAAAGAGCAATATCTGCCAAGTTTTTCTACTTATCAATTCTAAGAGACCATGGTTTTGGTCAGAACACATGGCGCTCACATTTGTATGATACACAGCTAGGGAATTCTGAAGAACAGAGTGATGGGCTCCTGATAGCCAGGCCCAATTCCTTCCCCGGAGAAAGAGCTGTTGTTGTTTTCCTCTGGGAATATTTACTCTTCTAACACAGATTTAATTCATTAAAATGTGCTATCAACTCTTTCTAAGAAAGGCTCTACTAGTTGAATGGTGAGTGTAGTTCGCTATGAACATCCATCCAAATCAAAGAATGTCTGACGCTTCTGCTTTACACAAGGTAAGGGACAGCTCATGGAACTCTCAGAGACATGATTTTTCTGAAGAATGAGTAAATGAACTTTCAAGGGCAAGGACAGTTGTAGTATTTACAGTTAATAGACTCCAGGAGAATGAAAAGTACTCCTGGTATAAGCTTTGATTGCTTTATAGATTTGTAGACTTCTATAGATGGCTTTCAAGGTAAGCAGAAGGTGAAGCAGCAAGTCAGCATTTCAGATGGATCAGAAAGTGTCTTGGGATTATGCTATGAATATTTAAAGTATTAATTTTCAAGGAGTTCTGATATTTAATAATGTCTTTGGCCTAAAATCTTTCATTTAGATTTGACCCACTAAGATACATTTGAACAAATGTAACTCAATTGCTCTGTTTCCACATATTTCGAGACTCAGAGGAAACACAGGCCTCTTTGGAGATTTAAAAATACATCTGTACCAGTCACACAAGTCAATGAAATTGTGCCCCAGAGATGATCTGATCCCTGGGAAGAAAAGTCATGTTCTGACCCAGCCTTTGTGTGCTGCCAGAGCTTCCTCTTCCATAAAAGATGTGCTCGCAGATTTAGATGGCTCTTTTGATCCACCCAAGCTTTGCTTATGCAGCCTCTGCCTCTTAGGAACAGTGAATGAGGTCATTACTCGGCACTCAGGAAGCCCAAGCTGCATTTGGTTTGATGTATGTCTGTCTGCTCTGCTCTTCTTTGGACATCTACTTCCCAAACCAAAATGCCTTTATAGTTTTTTTTTTTTTTTTTTTATTTTCTGGGGTGGGAGCATGTGCAGATAGAGGTCAGAGGGCAAGTCTTTTAGTGACTCATATTTAAAAACAATTTTATTTGTGACCCACCATGGGCCAATTTATGAATGAGATGGTAAGATGTTGACAGTCTTATTAGGATGACCCTGATCTAATCAAGATACTTTTGTTTCTATAATGCCTTAGTGGACCTCAGAAATCCAAGAAAATTGTAGTTTCAGATACTCATGAAGGTTGGAGAGAAGGTTCAACCGTTAAAGGCTAAGACTTACAACTGGAAAGATTAGAATGAAATAAAATGTGGATTTACAATTCCTGTAACCATCTTTAACCTATTAAAACACATTGTATATGTCCTTAATTTTCTGACTTTTTTTTTTTTGTGTGTGACAAGGTCTCTGTATCTTGTCTTTGCTGTTCTGGAATTTATTATGCAGACCATTCAGGCCTCAAACTCACAGAGATCCATTTGCCACTGCCTCTTCAGTGCTGGAATTAAAGATGTGTGTCACTATGCCCAGCAAAAATTCTGATGCTCTCTTTTTTCCTTGACTCTACATACCTGAAGGGACACATGCGCGCGCACACACACACATACACACATATGTATGCATATATGCACACTCAAACACACCCATATATATTACTATTCACCCTATTCAATGTTAAAAATTTATGTTATATATGTTTTATATAATAAATAAATGCTACTAGCTTTATAAACATGTGTTATCTAATTCTGTGGCAGGCATGGCTAATCAATTTCGTATTTACAATTACAAAATGGGAAAAAAGAAAAAAAAAAACCAAAACCTTAGAGTTAGTTTTTTAAAAACATGATCAAAAGTAATAGCTTTTACAGAAGACAGTTTATAAATATTTTTCAATATTTCATGTCAATCAGTATTTATTATATGGCAGAGCAAATATGAACTTGTGTGCACATTTAGAATATATTATTAATTTCATATTAGAATAAAATAATAAATAAAATAACAAAATAATATTAGAATAAAACATTAACTTAAACTCTCCCAAAAATATCTTATTTCATGTTAAGGTGTTATCATTGAGTCTTCCAATGCTTCAGAACTCTATGACAGCCTTTCCTGATTCCAGTTTTTTCCGTTAGTCACTGAGTGCAGCCCATGCCTGTGGGTTGAATTATAATGCTAGGCTTTTTGCACCTTATCAGAGGAAATGCTGGTAGCTGTGACTCTAGACCTCTGCTCCTCAATATTTTAAAGAGGAGCAATAATTTTGCAGATGCTAAGAGCAGGAAGTCATAGTTGCTCCTTGATGTGAGGGAAAGAGTCATTCCTGAAGGGAACTTGAGGAATGGACAGAATTCTGTGCCTTCCTCTGTGTGCTGCTTCTGTGGACAGCACAGTTACAGTTCTGTGTGACCTGAAGAGACAAGAGTCAGTCAGCTGTGTGCAATGTAGTAACTTACCCAAGGATGATACCAGCACTGACCTATGGGTCAGTATTTGTGACTTAGAGTCATTATAAATATGACATTTACAACTTCTAAATATAATTGTTATGATTTAATCTACATCTATTTCTAAGGAGCTAGAAACAGTGCTCTTATGGCCTTGGTTATTACAGGTTTTCAGGAAAGCCAGTTAGTCAGTTTAACAGCTGTTGTTAAACCTAAAAATATATAGATTTCTATTTGTTTGATCATATTGAAAGACAAGGTGAGTGAATTATATTACTCACCACCTCCCAATGATTTTGCTTCATTTTATTGCTTCTCATATGTACACTATTTGGTGTAAAACCCTAGAACATATAACATTATGTCTTTTGTTCCAACTTTGTGTCCAGGAGCCTGAAATTGTCAATTGTAGTGGCAACATAGAAATTAATACACACATTAAACAATAGCATATCAATGGTGGTGCTGGTAGGTCAGGCCTAGAATTACATACAAGAATAAAATGAATAATACCAGGAAATAGCATCCTGGATGGGATGTAGCTTAACTGGTACAATGCTGCTTTAGCATACATGAGTCAGTTACACATGCCTGTGATCCCAGTACTCTGAAGGTAGACATAGGAGGATCAGCAGTTCATAGTCATTTTTAGTTACACAGAAAGTTTGAGGCCGAAATTCATGAGCCTTTATCTCAAACAACAACAGCCCAAAAACTAAAATCCAAAACCAACCAACCAACCAAACAAACAAACAAAAAACCAAACCAAAAGAAGAAACTACTCAGGAATAGGCAAATAATTAACTTTAGTATATCTTATAAATGATAAAATAGGAATGTTAAAGAAGAAGTAGGGGCAAAACTGATTTTGCTTTTGTTTTTCTTTTTCTTTTCTTCTTTATTTATTTTGTATTTATCAAAAAACAGTAAAATGAATTTAAAATGCTGAAATTAATAATAACTATAAAGAAGAAAAAAATCATAAGCATGACTTATCAAGGGTGATAATACAAATACAAATAAGATTGCTACACATGTATTTACTTTGTGTTCAGCTTTCCCTCTGAATTTTTTTTTCCCATCCCTGTATATCCTTATTCAAGGTCCCTTCCCCCTCCCACCACATCAGGTCATTTTACTTCTCCACAACTCCACATCCCCTCCCTGGACAGGGAGCAGACAGTCCTATGGTCCCAATGACCCAAAAATGCTTGGATCAGTCTCCACTCCTGGCCAAATCCAGTTTTGTCCCCCCTCCCTCAAGAGTGAGTCTGGTGTTCCTGTAGTTGCAGTGGGATCCAAAGGGTCAGGACAGGGTGTTTCTGATCCCAAGATGTTCAGAGGTTGTGGTTTGCCGCTTGGGCATGCTTGGCTTTTTTTTCTTGTTTGTTTGTTTAGAGATCACTAACGAGTGAGTACACCCCCTGCTTATCTTTCTGGGATTGTGATACCTCGCTCAGGAGGATATTCTCCAAATCCATCCATTTGCCTGCAAATTTTAGAATATCCTTTTTTCTTACTGCTGAGTAGTATTCCATTGTGTAGATGTACCACAGTATGTTAATCCATTCTTCAGCTGAGGGACATCTAGATTGTTTCCAGGTTCTTGCTATTACAAATAATGCTGCTATGAACACAGTTGAGCTAATACCTTTGGAGTGTGAATGTGCCTCTTTAGAGTATACACCCAGAAGTGGCATTTCTGGGTCCTTGGGGAGATTGATTCTCAATTTTTTGAGAAACCGCCATATTGCATTCCAAAGTGACTGAACAAGCTTACGCTCCCACCAACAATGGAGTAGTGTTCCCCTTGATCCAAATCCTCTCCAACATAGACTGTCATCTGTGCCTTTTATCTTAGCCAATCTAACAGGTGTTAGGTGGTATCTCAAAGTTGTTTTGATTTGCATTTCACTGATGGCTAAAGATAAAGAGGACTTTTTCAGGTGCCTTTCAGCCATTCGTAATTCCTCTGCTGAGAATTCCCTTTTTAGATCTGTACCCCATTTTTTGATTGGGTTATTCAAGGTTTTGGGCTCTGAATTCTTGAGCTCTTTATATACCTTAGAGATCAGTCCTCTATCACTTGTACGGTTGGTGAAAATCTTTTCCCCTTCTGTAGGGTGGTGTTTTGTCCTATTGACAGTGTCCTTGGCTTTGCAGAAGCTTTCTAGCTTCAGGAGATCCCATTTATTGATTGTTGGTCTTAGTGTCTGTGCCACTGGTGTTATATTTAGGAAGTAGTCACCTGTGCCAATTTGTAGAAGTGTATTTCCCACTTTCTTTTGTATCAAGTTCAAAGTGGCTGGGTTTAAGTTGAGGTCTTTGATACACTTGAATTTGAGTTTTGTGCAGGGTGACAGGCTCGGATCTATTTGCATTTTTCTACACACTTCCATCCAGCTCTGCCAACACCATTTGTTAAATATACTATCTTTTTTCCATTGAATGTTTTGGGCCTCTTTATCAAAGATCAGGTGTTCATAGGTTTTTGGGTTAATGTCTGGATCCTCAGTTCTATTTCATTGGTCCACAAGTCTGGTTTTATGCCAGTACCAGGCTGTTTTTATTACTGTAGCTCTATAGTATAGCTTGAAATCAGGGATGGTGATACCTCCTGAGGTTCTTTTGTTG
>PVIH01019334.1:0-35708 GCA_004025045.1 Sigmodon hispidus | reverse complement strand
CTAATGAGTGAGTACATCCCTTGCTTATCTTTCTGGGTTTGAGATACCTCACTCAGGAGGATATTCTCCAAGTCCATCCATTTGCCTGCAAATTTTAGGATATCATTTTTTCTTACTGCTGAGTAGTATTCCATTGTGTAGGTGTACCACAGTTTGTTAATCCATTCTTCAGTTGCATCTAGGTTGTTTCCAGGTTCTTGCTATTACAAATAATGCTGCTATGAACATAGTTGAGATAATGCCTTTGGAGTGTGAATGTGCATCTTTTGGGTATACACCCAGAAGTGGTATTGCTGGATTCTTGGGGAGATTGATTCCCAGTTTTCTGAGAAACCGGATGGCTATTCTTTAGCTATGTTCCTTGGTATGGAGTGAAGGATCTTCATTGCTAATGGGAAACACATGTATCCTCATCTAAAACACACACAAATGTATCTACAGGACTGGAAATATATCAACCAGTTTGTACTTTTAGTGGTCAATAAGTTCTCTTTCCAAGTTTATCATTCCTGTGCCTGTTGTCTAGGCTTCTGGATAAGTGTGGATATAGAAAAGGTAAGCTGATGGCCAGTGCCAGGTCACCAATATGTTTCTTCTCAGAACTCCATGGAATCTGAGAATTTTGAAGTGGGATCTGGTAGATGTGTAATGAAGGGAGACAGGATGTATTTTATTTCATAGCTGGAAGCATAATTTACAGCCTAAAATGGTGTGGGACTGGACACTATTTGTTGTTTTGTTTGTTTGTTTGACTTAGAATATAGGGATTGGATTAAGGAGTTATATCATAGTGTTATTTTTTAATTTTTTTAAACAGTATTGGATTTGATTTTCTATATTTTCAAAGCATATGTGTAATGAACACTTGACGAGTTATACTTAGAAGAATAATGGCAACTATTTTTTTAAAGGTTTTTTTTTTTAAACTTTTTATTTATTTAATTATTTGCCTTGGTGTTTGCCTGGAACTGGAACTACAGACAGTTGTTAGCTGCCATGTGGGTGCTGGGAATCAAACCCTGGTCCTCTGGAAGAGCAGACGGTGCTCTTAACCGCTGAGCCATCTCTCCAGCCCCGAATAATGGCAACTATTACATGGTGTTAAAACAGCTCTTTTTTCCCCTCTTTTTTTTATATATTTATTATTTGGTGATAAGCCAGCTCTTTTAGAGTTGAATACTTTCTTATGCACTACAAAATGAAAAACTAACAATTAAAATTTAGAAATATTACTTCCCTTTACCTGCTTTAGATAATGCGTTAATTTATAGATATTCATTTTTTTGTCTGACTATTCTATTAGAAGAAACTTGTAGAGAAGTGAGGTATGTTTTTATTTAAACAAAACTATACTTGGTACACCAGAGAGCATTTGTCATGAATTATTCTAAAGGTAAGTTATTATGATGGCCCATGAAGCATATGAGCAACAACAATCAGTGACTACCACTTTGAAAAAAAATCATGGTCTTTCTTGTTCTTGACTATGGAAGCTACTATAGGTTAAAAACAGTCTGTTATTTCTTTATTTCTCTTGGCTACAAAATTCATATTGGGAACTTTGCCTTTTCAGGCTAACTTCTATAATCTCCTTGGATTTCAAGTACATTCATCCTACAAAGTTATATACCTTCCCTATCAGATTCCCAGGACTGTCAAGATGTTCAAATGATTGTCCCAATTCTCAAGTGACCTCTAGAGCAGAAAGCAGACAGGTGTGTGGTCACATCTAGTTGTCCTTATTACCAGCAGGGAGTAGAGGATGACTGCTGTCTTCAGTGGGGAGTCAGAGATGGGGTAAAGGATGAGGTGCCATTTAAAAGTAATTGTGATGAGGCATGGTGGTGCATATATAATGTCAATACTCAGGATACAGAGACAGGAGGATTCTAGCAAATCGGAGGCCACTTTGGTCAATATGTTTGAGGCCAATGCAAGCTCTGGATGAAATTCTCAAAAATAAGCAAACAGGCAGACAAACAAACAAACCCCAAATATTCGGCACCATCATTTTCCTTCCATCTCTCTACTCTGTTGTCATCGGTTCTTCCCTTTCTCATTCCCTTATCAAGGTCTGCACTGAGCAGGCATTACATTTTTAAAAATGTGGTTTATTTTTCTGTGTGTGTACACACAAATGCATGTCTCTGTATGTGTGGGTCAAAGGACAATTTCCTGGAGTTGGTTTCCTCTTTCTACCATATGGGATCCAGGGATTGAACTCAGGTCATCAGGCTTGGTTACTTTACCCACCACCTTGAAATCTCTGTACTGAATACTTCTCATATGCATAGGTAGCTCTGGATTGAAAAAACAATGGGAAATATTTACAAGTATATCTGTGGGTGATAAGATATAAAACATTAAGCACAGCAATTATAATATTTATCACTTTCTGAACTACTATGTTTAATCCTTCATATTATAATAACCCTATTGAGTAGAAATTATTACTATTTCCCTTTGTCAGATTGGGACTGTGAGTGTCTGGGTGGTTTCATTAAGGTCACACAGCAGCAACAGTGCTAAAAACCAACCAGCTTGCACTCAGATACCATGTCCTTTGCTATGCTATGTCACTATCTGCATGGCAGCATAGCAACATACATCACCATGGAATAGAACAGGAAGGAATTTTAAGAAAAGAAAAGGGAACAATAGTCATCAGTGTTTGGCTGTGAATAAGAAAATACCCACTCTAGGTATTTCAAATAGTATGTCTAATGTGGGGAATTGGTTGCAGGAGTATTGCACACATTCTAATTGATATATAATGACAACTCAGAGCCAGATATTGGGGAAAGCTGGAATATCAGAGAAATTACAGTCACTTCTTATCTGCCAACTTCTCAGGCCTGTCTCTTCGAAATCCTTCTATTCCAAACCTCTGTCTCCTTAGCTCACCAAGTGAGTGTCTGGGAAAGCTGAAAACTTCACTTCTCTTCCTCTGCCCAGCTATCTTAACTTCATCTTTCCACATTCCTAGAGCTAGGATTAAAGGTGTGGGTTACCACTCCCTGACCTTCAAGGCTTGACTCTATGGGTAACTCTCTGATATTCCAGATTAATTTTATTAAATATATATCACCACAAGGAGGTAATGGGGGAGCCAAGGAGATGATGCATTTACCTAGAGTGTAAAGTTGTTAATGATGTGGCTGCTGTTAGTTAAGGCTGAGGTAGCAAAGTGAGGGAGGGAACATGACCAAAACTCCACAGCATTCATTTCTAATACCACTGATGCAGAGTTGGGTTCCAGATACCATAGTCTCCTTGTGGCTGCTGGAGTCATACACCTCTGATGTGTCATGTTTGCTGCTGCTGCTATTTATAGATGTATCTTCTTACTTTTTTTATTCCTGGGTAAAACCAGAAACAAGAAACAAAAATAAAACCCAGGTTCTATATTCTTCCTGTTTTCTAGTCTCCCATGAAAGACAGCCACTGATAGGTTATCCTAGAAATTCAGCTGGCAGGGGTACCTGGAAAATGTAGCTTTTGTAGGCTTTGATCTGGAAACCATCCACTGAGTATATTCAGAGTGGGCTGAATGACAATGTGTAATGCACATGTGTAATGCACTTTTCTGTTGCTGTGCTAAGACATCCTGACCAAGGCAACTTACAGAATAAAGAGTTTATTTGGGTCTTCCACTTTCAGAGGTTGAGAGTCTATGACTA
This sequence comes from Sigmodon hispidus, assembly GCA_004025045.1. NCBI lineage: Eukaryota > Metazoa > Chordata > Mammalia > Rodentia > Cricetidae > Sigmodon > Sigmodon hispidus. The sequence continues at coordinate 32,028 of PVIH01019334.1, read as the reverse complement.
TCATGGCCTGGAGCATGGCAGTAGGTGCAGGCATTGTGCTAGAGCATTAGCTGAGAGCTTCTATCTTGATCCACGAACTCCAAGGCATCTCTCCAGCCCTATAGCTGATGACACTTTCTACCAAGGAACTAATATAGTAATTCTGAGTAGTATGTTAGGTTACCCCATGAGAAAGGTCACAAAGAAAAAAGGTCTGCGAAGATCTTTCTAAGAATGTAAATCTAAGTTGATTCTTTAAAGATAAACTTGAGTTTCCTGGGGAAATAGTTTTCCAGGCAAAAGAGGTTTTGGCTTTTTTTTCTATAGGATATAAACTCTGCCTGGTCTACTACATTGGAGTACACGGAGGTGTTTAGAGTGGCTGGTGTGTAAGAATTGAGCTCAGAGTATTGCATGTGTGAGCATTTTGATATCTTCCCTAAGTGCTGACAGCAGCCAGCCACTGAAGAATTTCTCCCACCATCCAAAGACTTTGACATTTGACTCAGAACTTCAGCTCATTTCGTTTCTACCAGTTTGGCTGCAGCTTTTGTTAAACGCTGAGCTCTGGCTCCTAGAACCTGATTCATGCCAGTCATTCTGTGACTCTCCTGATCCAGCAACTAAGAACTGATGCCAGGTACATTGGGAGCCACTGTAACTGGCCCCAGTCCTTTGGTATGTCCATCGGCTTTTCAAATGTAACAAAAATGCCTTAGACAATAAACTTTTTTTTTTTGAAGTTCTTCAGCTTTTTTTTTCTTTATGTACAAAGCCAAGCATGATCTGTTTCACTGGGTAGACAGTCATGAGTAATCCATTAAGGGTAGCTTAGTCCAGCTTAATGAAGCCTATGTCCTTTGCGTACTGCCGAAAGCACTGCTGGCACATGTTCAGCCCGTATTTCCGGATCAGACCGTGGCGTTTAGAGCAGACGCAGCAAGAGCGAGAGCCCTGGCCGAACTTGCGTGGATGACTTCAATAGAGCTGCTGGTGACCCATCTTGTCTTCAGACAGCCAACGAGCAAAAAGGGGACAATAAACTTAAAAAGAGACAATTTATTTTGGTTCACAGTTTCAGGGCATTTAGTCCATGATCAGTTGGCTCTACCACTTTAAACCTAGGGTGAGACAATAGTGAATGAGGAAACTATCTCATGGCTAAGATGCCAAAACAAGGCTGAGAAAATGGTTGCCATCTCAAATCCTCTTCAAGAGACTGCCCCCTCACTCCAAAGGTTGGAAAAAAACCACATTAGGCTGTACTTCTTAAAGGTCCTGCATCCTTCCCTAAGTGTCATGGACTGGGAGCCAAGTCTTTAACACAGGGTACTTTGCGGGGCATAGCACCTGGTCAGTGGCATGCATTCTGGCTGTTAAGCATTTTGAATGTCAACTTTAGTTTCACTACACCAGAATTGTGTTTAGTTTTGTGGGTTCTTCAGCTCATTTTGCTGCACTGCAAGGAGATTAATGGCTGTTCTAAGCCAGTGGTTCCCAAAATGTGGCCTCTAGACCAGCAGCAACATTGTCATCTGCAAAGTGGTTAGAAATGCAAATTTCATCCCATCCTCTATTTAATCTAAAACCTCAACACTAGAGCCCAGTGTGTCTAACCAGTCCTCTCCAACTTGCCATCCATTCATCACAGCTTCTTGCTTTTATAAACATTGGAGTAAGTGCTCCTTCAACAATTAGCTATTATTAGTCAAAGGCAAACAACAACAACAGAACAAAGAACAACCTCTTCTTTAGGTTAGTGAAGTAAGTGAGGACACAAGATGCTCAGTCTGAGGATGTAGCACACAAGTGCTAATTGGATGAAAAGTTGCTACATTCAGAAAGTGCTATGTAGTGGGATGCATTGGAAATGGTATGTGTTGGGCTCTGCATCCATCATATTTTAAAAAGTTTTTGTATTTTAGGATGCTTGACATGTATTTTAGGATGTTCAGAGCCCTAGAAGGGCTATCTCTTTCACAGTAAGCTAATTTCCAGAGATAAGACTTCTCTGGGCCTTTGACAGACAAAACAGTGAATCTTAAACTTATATCCCCACAGTTGTGTACACTGTTTTACTATCACCAATCACCCAAAAGCTGGGTCCCAGCACACTATAGAATGTTCCTGTTGATGGAAGCCTCCTGAAATTATTCAAACCACCCACTCTGAAGCCTGTTTGACTGCTTACCTTACTTCCCGATGCTCATAGCTCCTCCCTCCTGCATATTAGCTAGCTAATCCTGTCCAGTTCCATGCATCTCTCTGTGGCATTATGTACACCACCCCCACATGGAAATTAATAAACTTGTTTTAAAGGCTGTCCCTGTGTTTCTTGTCTAACCATACTCTATTAAGAGAAACCCTAAGTGCATATTAGACAGAGTTGAGTCTCTGTTAGGCTCTGTCATTTAGCCATCTTATGACCTTTCTTTTTCTCATCCAGTTTTAGCACCTAGAGAATACAGCTAAACAGAAAATATAATATGCATAGAATGAATAATACCAGAAAAATACAGTTGTGTGATTAATGTGGTAAAAACAAATGAAGGAATCGGGCTGGCGAGATGGCTCAGTGGTTAAGAGCACTGACTGTTTCCTCTGGAGGACCTGAGTTTGATTCCCAGCATCCACATGGCAGCTAACAACTGTCTGTAATTCCAAGATCTGACACCCTTACACAGTTATAATTGCAGGCAAGACATCAATTCACATAAAATAAAAATATTTTTAAAAAAGATTTATTTATTAAAAAGTCAAGGAATCAAGTAGAACACATGGAATATGAATGAGGAAGGAGTAACACTGGGTATGGAAAAGTTTAAGCAGGTGGAGAGGGGGGTGGGGGGCATAGGAGGGACACCATCAACCAAAATGAAATATATAGGAAGATTTATAAGGTTACCTGAGACTTTATAAGCTGGCTAAGAAGAATTGCGGAATAAAAATCCTCCCTTGGCTCACACATGACCAAGTACATCACATGGATAAATAGCTGTTCCGATTTATCTAGCCTTCCTAATGTTCAATTAACAGCTGCAACACAGCAGGAGCCATTTCCTGTGCTGTTCTGTATGTTATCCAACTGAACACCTTTTCCCCTCCACATTAAATGATGGTTGCTTTCCCTGCTAAGGGACTAAAGTCTGATAATTAGTTTTGTAAACAAGAGAATTAAAGGGAGCATGGTTTACTCCTTCTCCTCAGCTCCGAGTGTCATTTCGACGTGCTGTGCCTACCTTTGCTAATTACTGGATAAGCAAACTTATCAGGCAATAGGGGAGAGGAGAAGAATTTGGAATTTGAAACCATGTTGGCCTTCAGACAAATGTACTCCTGTGACCTTTAGCAAATCACTTAATAGTTCCAAACTTGAATTCCTTTATCTGTAACAAGGAGATAAGAGTATCTACCTAGGAAAGTATCTACCTAGGAAAGATGTTCCAAAAGAGCAGTATAAAGTTACTAATGTATTTCATTAGTGGGAGGCCTGGAATTTGAACCTGGCTTATCTGAGGCTCCTAGCTAACAAACAACCAGGTCTCACCACAGCCCCTAGCTGCCCACCTTCACTAATTAGCTCTGCTGTCCAGCCTCTTTGTTTCTACCATACACCCTCATCTTTCTAGTGGCTGTATGAAAATGTTGTTCAGGATTTGAATCATTTCCTTCTTTCTTTCTGAAAGTAATGGGCCCACGTGAGATTTTACAGCATGAAACCAAAGATCCCTGAACATACAGTCATCAGATGGATGCACTCCTATTTAGCACAAAGAGGCATCAGCCAGAAGCCCAGCCAGTTTGGTCACTGGGCTCAGCTACCTGGGAAATGTTTGTTGCTTATTTATTTAGACAGTTTCATGGAGCCTAGGCTGGCCTCTGAGTCATTATTTAGCCAAGAATGACTTTGAACCCCTGATTTTCTTGCTTCTGCTTTCTGAGGACTGGGATTACAGGCAGCTACCATTATGTTTGGCTAAGACAGTCTCACATGTACATCCTTATGGGGCAAGTGGAAAATGTTCAAATACCCACCTCAAGGAAGGCATTGGCTCATCTAGAAGCTTTCCGTTATGCCAGTGGCTCTCAAGCTGTGTGTAGCAGCCCCTTTGGGTTTTGGAAAACCTATGTCTTCAAAATTATTTATAGTCCCTAACAGTAGAAAAATCACAGTTACTAATGAAAATAATTTTATAGTTGGAGGTTACCACAGCATGGAAGTGTATTAAAGGGTCCATCACAGCATTAGGAAGGTTGAGAAGCCCTGCTTTAGGCTAACAAGTTCCTAATTCTTTCAGGTCCTGCCTTAGGAAGTCTCTTTGAGAAATCTTACTCAGATTTCTGCTTCTTTGCACACTACCGTTGTCACCAGGCCTGTGTACTCTAAGGAGGTTTTTGTGGTAAAGTTGCCAAGGGTTTCAAGTATTTCCATGCCTCAGTCCAGGTGACCATTCTTCAATTTCTAGTTTGACTTTTTGCTTTTCTTTCACGAATGTTTGCACATGGACAGGCATCTGAGAAAGTATCAGGAAACTTCTTTTCATTCACTAATTGACTGAATGTAAGGTCCAACCAGATTTGGAATGTTTTTATTTGAAACTATCAACACATTTACCTCGCAGAGTGACTTGCTAGTGAACTCATTTTCTCAGCTCTGGAGGAGTAACCTTTCTGGATAATTCCTTTCCCTGGGAAAAATGACTTTTCATTTTTAAACACATGGCATAATAATCTATAGTCTCAATATTTTAGTTTCAGGTAAAGATCCATTTCTCAATTTCTTTAACACAACAGTTGCTATTCTTTTTTTTTTTAAAGATTTATTTATTATGTATACAGTATACAGAAGAGGGCCATTATAGATGGTTGTAAGCCACCATGTGGTTGCTGGGAATTGAACTCAGGACCTCTGGAAGAACTGTCAGTGCCCTTAACCTCTGAGTCATCTCTCCAGCCCAACAGTTGCTATTCTAAGATCATAGTTTGAAACAATTTTGAGTTGCAGATCAGGGTGTGTCTTGTATGTCATTTGAAGTGGTAACAATTTTTGTCTGCAGTGAACCAGAGGGGGGAAAAAAAACCCAGACATTATAAGCGACAAAAATGTCTGTCACAGAACTATAGAATTTTGACTTGTAGCACAAATGCACTCATAAATATTCTACCAAAAGTTTGTTTACAAAAGCAGTGGGTAGACAAGATTAGGCTCACATGTATTTCCTTTTACAGTCCTCTTCTTTGGCCTTTTGTGAGTATTCATTATTCATCTGTACCTTGAACTTATTTATTTTGGCCTATGGGTTTTTTTTTGTCCTAATTTGTTTTTAAGTGCTTTTTATTTTCAGAGCAAGATAATCACTATTTCCCAAAAGGCTGAAAAATTAATGTGGAAAATGACACATAATGAAGAATGTACCTTATAAGGAATGATTCACCCACACTCTATCCTCTATCAATCCCACCCACTCTCAAATGTGAGTTTAATTTGTTTGGTGAGTAAAAGGAACCTTCATTACATTACATTATATTCAGCAAACTATTTTTAACATCTTGAGAGTTGTGTTTTTACTTTGATAGACTTATTTTCATGAATTAATGCATTCTTTTCTACACATCTCTGAATTTGGAATAGAAAGTAATAGAAAGTTTTCTATTACTATCACTGAAAATGTATTTAGTTTTTTTGCCTCCTTTTTTTTTTACTCGGATGTTGAATGTTCAAAAATGAGTTCTGGTCTGCAAATGATGTATGTGTGGAACTTCGGAGGAACTGTCAAATTTTTCTCACCTCTGGGGATTCACCAGTCTAAGGCAGGTGAAGGGTTCTCCAACTAGCAACCCACAGTCACCATTCCAAATCAGTTAAGACTAATGAGACTCAAGGAGAGTGTGGAGAGAAAGAAAGAGGCAGGTAGATCTCTCTTGGTCATCCTTGGATGGCTGTTCTCTGCACTCTACACAAGAAACACTGTCAGCTGCTGATGTGCAGTATCTCATAACGATCCCATGTCACCCCCTTTCCATGCCTAGTCTGGGCCACCTGAGGCTGTGCTTTCATCTTGGAGATACAATTGCATTTGCTGTCAGATTCATTTGTTTGCTATGAGATTAAAACAAAAAGGGCTCTGCCCATCTGACATACAATTATTGTTGTATTTAGAAGCCCTGCCCCCTTATGAGGAAGTGATGAGACTGATTCCTGAAGCTCCATTTTACCTTGAAATAATGAGTCATTTTTCTTGCTTTTATTTTCTCTTTCACTGTTGTTGTTGGGGCTATAACACTGAAAATCACAGTCACTGTCCTTGATCTCACAAAGCTCATATTCCTAAAATGTATTATGGAACCAATAACAAACATTCTTGGGGAAAATTATTCAGCAATGGAGTAATGTTGACAGCCATTGAGCGCAGAAGGGCTGGCTTCAACATGCTTTGATGTTGCTAGCTTGTTCAAATTCTGCCTGAGTTTGGTGTGTTATGAAACAAGCAGAAAGTAAGGTTAAGATGTGTTATGGAATACAATTTTTACACCTGGGAGAATCCCAGCCTGTGGGATTAAGAACTGACCAGGTCTAGCCAGAAATGGTCATGAGCATACCATCATGCTGTACATCCTTCATTAGTATCTGTTAAATTCTGGTGCCACTGCCAAAGCTAGGTGTACAATTTTTTCTGGTTTACAGATGTTTCTGAATCTTCCTCCTACACTTCCACCATCTTATGACTTCTGGCTTGACAGGAACAGGTGGGTACTAATTCATCGTGCTTCAAATTAGTGATACCTGAATCATTAAGTCATAAAATTCAAATTATTTCAATATTATTAAAATGTCCATTGCCTTTTCCCATGAAGAAAGCAGCTTTTCATAATTTGAATTTGATTACCATCAAAGACTGTGGAACCAAATAAGTCTGAATTCATTCTGGGGAAGATGCAGAAATAAACATGTTTTGGAAACACAAAAACATACTAACCAGTGGCTGCCTGGGAGGAACTAGAAAACAAAATACATGGGTGCTGTGCTCGTCAAAACACACAGGGAAAGAAAGCTATTGCTGTATCTTTTGTGGTTGCTAATAAGCATAATTCATATACTTAACTGTCTTTTGAACAACTCTTAGCACCACAAAAGAGTACTCTCCCTCTTCCTAAAAAGATAAATAAATAAAAAGCTCTAGTCCAAACCAAGAGCCTCTGTAGGTTGTCTTAATTGCTACTTTGCACTGCAGTGGACTTTGACTGATTTTTGGCACATGCTATCATACACAAAGTTCCTAAAATAAAATGCTCCAGGATATCCTAGGAACTCTTAGAAGGCTTTAAAAGGGGACCAGCACACTGAAAGAGTAACTTTTGAGACAGTTCAGACAGGGAAAATGACTGTCTTGTAACAGGATTGTGTGACTAATTGAGACCTCGAAGTGGCTGCAGACTGTCCTCGCCACCTAACTTATCATGGTTAGGGGGAGGTTGAGAATTCAGTTTTGATAAAGACAATTTTCCCTCCCCAAGTGACTATACATTTGAATAGCTAAAACATCTGTGCAGCAACCTAGTAAAGCATGTATACTCGGAACGCTTGAGCAAAAAGCCTGCCAAACAATTGCTTGAGAGGGACTTTGCTGAAAGAGAGCACCAAGATAAAGCAACTGCTGTTTGTTTTGTCTAGTCAAGGGAGAGCCAAGCAACCAATATTTTGAGTTTCTTTTATTTCATTTGTGAAAGATTATTTGAGAAAGGGTGTCGAGGGGAAGTTTCCTGACAGGAATTTTTAAGGCTGTCTATTAACAGACGAGCAGGAGAGTCTTGGATATCAACGCCTGACAAACTCTTGAGACCAACAACCAAACCACGAAAAGTGCCTTTTTTCCTGAGTCTTCTCTCTGGCCCTTCTGATGGAAGCAGAAACAGGGAGTACTATGGAGACTGGAAAGGGGACCAACCGAGGCATTCGAATTGCACTGGCCCTGTTTGTTGGTGGAACCCTGGTGCTGGGCACACTGCTCTTTCTAGGTAAGTGGAATTCCAGAGGTCTGGGCATGTATGGAGCATCTGTTTAATTCTTTGTTTTAGAAACTCTTGTCATAATGCAGGGTGTTTGTTTCTGTTAAAAAAAATAAAGATGCACTCTTAGTTTCAGTTAGGAATGTCAATGAAAAAGGAGGTTTTTCTTTAGTATCAAATACATAGTCCAGGAAACAAAGTGAATTAGAAAGTGGTTTGGAATTCACGAAGGGGAAAAATTATGTATTACATTTCACAAATTGAGTGTTTGTGAATTCATGGATACTTTCGTTTGTTTTGTGAGGGAACTTCTTTTTGTTTGAATTTTGTTCATGTACACTTGAAAAAGTTATAAAGTGCAATTCACAAAAGATTCCTCGAGTCTTTTTAAATCCAGTGATTGTGATAGATGCAAAATGGTTAATTCCACCTTTTTAATAGATTTAAAAATCAATGTGAAGGAAAGCAGAGGTTTTCCTCTTAAGATTTGAAAGGCATTGTGATTCAATTACTTTAATAACTCCTATGAGAATGATGTACTCAGAGAAAATGTGTAGACAAAGACATATTCCTAGCAGGGAAAGGATGAAATTTGTTGGAAAGAGATGGGGGTGCTCAAAAATTTAGGCTTTCCAAACCCCTGGCTATTTTGCTTTGTAATTTTTTTCTTATATAACTCATAGTATTTCATTGCCTTGAAGGTCACCTAGAAACAAGCCCTATACTTAAGAGATTCTAGGTGTGCTTTGAAATGCAGCAGGCCTGGAAACATTCCTTGGCATATGCAGGATGCAGGAGGCCATGTTTATTTTGGCAAGAGAAAACTAGTAATTAACTTTTAAAAGAGCTAGACTTGTGTGGTTGAGAACCCTGCTAAAATGAGCAAACCACCTTTCCATGTTTTCTATGGCTTAAGATTTAGGACATTAGATCAGTATGTTGCTTTCTGGTGAAGGTAGACCTCCTATCCCATGTAACTGAATTTGTGCTTCTTAAAAAAGTGTTGTGAGGTTTTTCCAAAGTTGGCTTTAGACAATCAACTTCCTGAAATTTAAAACTGGAAGAGAAATTTTATGAGCATGCCAAGGAACTACACGTGACACTCAAAGTGATTAAGGGGATAGATTAACACACACTCCCAGACTAATCTAAGTGGTTATCATGTAAGTCAAAATATATGCTCTTTTCAGTGATGTTAATAGCATTTTGCAACTCTTTCAATTCCACTTTTATGATCATTGCACTTGGGGACCATAGTAATCTAGAAGATGGTCAAGTTATAGAAAATCTTTGTTTCTTTTGAGAAAGTAACTTTTTTGACACAAGCACTAAAGTTTTTAGGTAAACTTTACTAAATCAAGCATTGCTATTATGGAGGATGCCTGCTTAATAAAGATGACTTCCCAGTATGTCTAGTAATCTGGCTCTCACCTTGAGTCTTCCAGAGAATGTCTAATGATTGATGAGGCCAATCAGGACCAGCTAAGGGTGTGTCATTGTACTTTTATTATTCAGCAGTATCAGCATCATTTGAGAGCTTGAGCTCCCCCAGATCCACTAATTCACAGTCTGCATTTTCTCAAGACACCTGAGGATTTGTTTGCATGTGCATATTTGGGAATCATCATTTCAGAGTGCAACTGTCTGAGGGTCTACACTCAGAAATATTTACTTATTTATGAACAGGTTCTCATTATGTATCCCTGTCTGTCCTGGAACTTACTACATAGATCATCCTGGGAATATCACAATTGACTGTGATGTTCCTGCCTTTGCATCCGAAATACTGGGATTATAAACCTGTATTACCATACCCACCTAGGAACCTTTATATTTTTTGTCAACTATTTCAGCACAGTGCTTCCCCCCACCTTTCTTCACTCACTACCCCCAGGCACCCCTACTCTGCATCTTGCTTGCTAAATGCCTGCAAAACAATGTTTTTCATGACATCATTCTAGTTAGGATCTTCCCTTGAAGGTAGTTCCTCGCTGACTTTGCAGTATGTGCTCTGCTGGTCCAAGTTCAGTCATAGGTCTGCAATGTCTAGCATCCTGCCTTACCTTCTCCTTTAGCTTTGTCATCTACAGAAAGAATGGTTGCCAATGTCCTGAGGCAGTTTCAGAGAACCTAATGAATTTTAAAATATCAAGTACAAAAAAAAAAATTCAGAGGGAAAGATGAACACAAAAAAATGTATGTGTAGCAATCTTATTTGTATTTCCACCCTTGATAAGCCATGCTTATCATTCTTATCCTCTGTATAGTTATTGTTAACTCTTCCACATTTTAAATTCTTTTTACTGTGTTTTTTTTTTGATAAATACAAAATAAAGAAGGAAAAAAGAAAAAAAAATATCAAGTACAGCAACTGACCCACAATTTATTTCAAGTGTTCCCTTTTCCTTCCTCCCTAAAATCTGTTTCTCAGATGCAGTGGTCTGCAAGCTTTTCCTGTCAGGACCAGATGATAGTAAATATTTTTGGCTCCACTGTCATACATGCCTTGTTGCAGTACTGTTTCATTGTATCGCTAAAGCATCCACAGACAAAGTGTGCACAAATGGGATCCAGGAAGATATGCTTTCTAGATACTGAAGCTTGAGTTTCATATACTTTTCATGTATCAGAAAATATCATCCTTCATTGGATTCCCCCTCCCCAACTCTCAACAATATGAAGGCTTTTTACACAAATAGAAGCAGGAAGTGACCTCAGTCTGGTTTGTGGATTCCAGTTGGTACCTGGGTGATGATGACCTCAGTTCTGTGGTCTTTTCTCTTGCTTTCTGTTTTGTTCTTCTGTGTTGGGGGTGGAAATCAGGATATTGAGCATATGCTGGAAGTATTCTTATCACTGAGCCATGTTACTGGCTACCTTACTCTCACACTCTTTATTAGTGATGTCTCCAGTGCATCTTGTGGAGAGTCTGAACTGAGAAGCTAAACTGCTGCTTGACTTTTTTTTTTAAAGCTTCTAACCAGTAAAAAGTAATGTTTGATTGTTTTATAATAAAATATTTTCCATTTCATTCATTTATTTTCTTTATTTGGGCTTGCTGAGAAAACAGTCCTTGTCTGTTTTCAGGACTTTAATCCATGTGTATAGAATGTTCTTTTTTGAGGGATAGGGTTTCTGTCTTTGTTCCAACTAATTGAATTCAAAACCTTCCTTATATACACTGTCAGGTGAAAAGACCCGATAGCAGTCTGAATTCCTTACATGCCCGTGTCAATAATTATTTCTTTTGAATAAAAGAAGTACAGCTAGTTTGATAGGGCTTTGACACGGCTTCTCCTGTAGCCCAGGCTGGCTTGGAAGTTGCAAAGTAGCCATTTCATAAGATTTAAAAAAATAAAGTAACTATCAAGAAGGTTTTATCTGGAATAATAAAACTATTGCTATTTATAGTAAAGTTTATATTTCCATTATAAAAATATCACCTACTCATTAAAAAACATTTGATAAATGCATAAAAATGACTAAAAGGAAGAACTTCCCATTGATCCACCATCTAATAACATTGGAATATCCCATACTGATCTTCATGGTGTTCATATATTTTTAACCTATATTTTTTCTCACAAAAAAATCAAAACATTCCTCTTAGCTTATAAAAGATATTTTGAAAATAGGCCTGAGTGATTCTGTAGGCAGCTTTCTTTCTTGAATCTATAATGTAACACAGATAAAAAGACTGTTTGGAGGATGGGAGCAGAGAAAAGAACAAAGATAAAGCAGGCTTCTCCTAGGATGTGGGTTCATAAATAATAAGACAAGCCACACTGGCAGGTGATCTGCAGGTCTGCATCTCAAGCAGAAATCTAAGCACTCTTAGGTTTCTTGATTGTGCTTCTCAGCCCCAATGGTCCATTTCTTCACGGCCATATTTTTAACCATCCCTTGTTTTTACTCACAGAGAATAGCAATAATGAATGCCTGGCAACTTCTCCAGCTATGAGGGAAAAACATGCATTTCAAAAAGATTTTAGGTTTTAGGCTCACATTTGCTAATGTCCACATTTTACTTAGAGTTCAAAACAGTGTATTCTTTCATTTTTTTTTCCCAAAAATACTGATGTCTATCCTGGGACTGTATCCTGTATGTAGCCAAATATAGCGATGAATGTGGCCCAACACAAAGTTTTAACGTACTTAAAATATTATGAGATGAAAAACATGATTTTATTTTGTGACTTCATTGCACGGTTCTCAAGCATGAACTTTGTAGAAAACACTGTCATGTCAAAAGACTGAAAATTCCTGATAGGTTGTTGTCAGTTGGGAAAATTAAACATTGGTGAAAACTATTTCAATTGCACAGGAATTCTCTCTCTCTCTCTCTCCCCCTCTCTCTCTGTGTATACGTGTGCATGTGTATGGGTGTGCCTGCCTGCATGTGGTGTGTATGTTTGTGTGTGTGTGTATGTTTGTGTATGTTTGTGTGTGTGTGTGTGTGTGTGATCCATAATCCAGCCTGCTCAGTTTGTGAGAGACTTTGGATTCAATCTCTGTCCACCAAATCAAAAGCACATAAGATGACTGTGCTTCATCCCCAGAACTTCTGAACCAGGAGATTTGGAATGCAAATGTGCACTCCAGCAAGCTTCCAGGTGCTGCTGTGGCCCTGGTGACTCCTCAACACAGCTCTAGTTTTACCCACTCAACCCACTCCTCCCTCATATGATAGGAATGAATTTGAGAACAACTGTGAGTCCTAATGAGCCTGTTTACATATTCATCAAAGTGGTTCCTTGGTTTTGAGCCAACTTAAGTTTTGATGGCCATGTCAATAATGAGAAGCATGAACTGATAGCAAATGTCTTGCATATGTGCCCAAATGTATTTTACTTGATGGTGGTCTGCTACAAGGCAATCATTTATTTTGGTTTGTTTTTTCAGTGAGCCAAGGTCTCCTAAGCTTCCAAGCCAAACAGGAGTACTGCCTGAAGCCAGAATGCATAGAAGCCGGTAAGTCTGATTTTCCACCTTGTGTCAAGTTATAATTTTGGTACCTTGGGGAGTGGAAGAGAAAACAGATAGTATTTTTAGTATTCTCTTTGCTTGAGGTTGACGAAATACAAAATACAATTTTGAAGATATTTCAAGTTTACTTTCAAGGTTTGGTGTGAAGTGGTAGAGCTTAGGTTTCCTGTTTTCTTTGCAGAAATCGAGCTGTGAGATATTTCAACCCTCATGATAAGGAACTCAGGAAAGGGTTTGCAAAGCAGGCCATCCTCTCTTAAATCACAAAGAGGCTGTGGACCTCCTATGGCTCTGTTGGACACATTCTTCTTTATCTTAAGCACACTTTGTGTATCATCTGAGTCAGTGGGCGTGGCTTGTTTGATTCTAAGCAGGGGCACTATGAAAATTTATGCTTCTACTGGAATCTCCTTGGGTTCATCTGCTCTGTGATGCATATTGAACTTCTCAGAAGGCGATAAGACCATGTATCAGTGAGGATACCAAGGTGAAGATTCATGCTCAAAGTTGCTTTGGTTATGACACATCGAGTAAATCCTGCTTGCATCTCCACAATTCAGTTAGGATCTAGATTTGAAGAAGCCAGATCTCTGCTTCCAACCCTCCTCTTCCACTCCTGGTTTCTCAAGTGGGCAGAACCCTAGAACATTTTCCAAAGAGGAAGTCACAGGATAACTAAGCATCTGGGCTTTTCCTCTTGACGGAAGAAGAGATTAATAAGTAAATTAACCAAAGAGTTATTATTTATGCCATGGCTGAGTTAGGTGGTAGTTTATATATTGTTAGGCTTATATATCAAAGAATAGGTAGAGGGAGAGAAAAAGGAAAACACATCCATACAAAGGGGTCTCAGGATGTAGCTCAGTTGGTAGAGTAGTTGCCTATCATTCAGGAAGCTCTGAGTTCAATCCTCAGCACACATAAATTGAACATGGTGATACATGGCTGTAATCCCAGTATTCTGGAGGTAGAGGCAGGAGGATCAAGAATTCTAGGCCATCCATGGATGCTTAGCAAGTTTGAGGCCAGTGTAGGTTATATGAGACCCTGTCTTAAAACGACAATAAAACAAGCTGAAACCAAAATCAAAAATCCATAGAAGAAACATAGTGCACCAAAAATATGAAGAGAAAATTAAAATATCAAAACAAACTCATGTGCTCATAAGTGGTTGGATCGCTGGATTGGAGGATTTGGGTGTAGGATCTTCAAAAAGATGTTGAATAATAAGAAAGGAAATTGGGTTTGAAGACTGAGGCAAGGGTTATACTGTGGGGAAAAAGTTCACATAGAGGAATAAGCTTGAAGAATGGTGGGGATTTCTGGGTAAGGAGCACAGTGCAAATATAAGGGTTCTTTAGGTGACCTAGGTGCTATGGGCTTGGGCTTTTCTTTAGTATGCTCAAGAGTTTCTTGAAAGTGTTTTGAGAAGACATATAAGGTCTCAATTATGATTATGCCAGCCAGCTGTGGTGGTACATGCCCATGATCCTAGGACTTGGGAGATGAAGCCAGCCAGGGTTACCTAGTGAGTTGAAGGCCAGTGTGGAGATGCATGAAAAGAACCTGTCTCAAAGTAGCAACAACTGTCTTTCTGCAGAGAACTTGACTTTGGGGAGAAATTTAGGAAACAAAATCAGAGAGGAGGTTATGAAAAGAAGGCCAGATGAGAGATGATGTTGCCTGGAATTTAAGATGATATTTGCAGAGGGTCTAGGAGTTGGGAGGCTTGCTGAAGGCATTGTGGTAGTGATGAGGTTGAGATGTAGTTTAGAAAAAGGTAGTGATTTAGGGTGATGCTTATATGTTAAGCAGTGATATATATTGAGATGGGAAAGACTTAGGTGAAAGAATTCATAAACTGCTGGTTGTGGTGATATATACCTTTAATCTCAGGACTCAGGAGATAGAGACAGGTGGCTCACTGTGAGTTCAAGGCCAGCCTGGTCTATATAGTTAATTTCAGGAGAGTCAGAGCTTCTCTCTTTCTCTCTCTCTCCCCCTCCCTCCCTCCCTCTCTCCCCTCTCTCACATACAGAGGTCAACCTCAGTCTTATGCTTTTCAGTATTGACACGGTTGTAAAAAAGATGTTGGCTCAAAGCCAATGAACCATTTTGATGACTATGTAAATAGCCTTGAAAGGACTCATGGTTGTTCTGAGGTTAATTGGGTAAGGAATGGCTTGAGTGAATAAAGCTGGAGCTTGTTCCTCAGAGTCTGGCCACAGGGGCCACAGCAGCACTCGGAGATTGTTATATTAAGTCCATTTCCCCCCATTCTTCAGTGATCAATATTTTTTTAAATCAAGCAACGTGCTAAAAGAGTCACACTTGCCATTTTCTAAAATCTCATAAAAACTCTATAAGTTGATACCCCTAGATGAGAGAATATAGGTTTTTCAAGGCAAACTTTCTCAGGGTCACATCATGAGTTAGGAGCAGAGATAGGCTTCAAGTCCATATCTGGCTCCCCTTCCTTCCCTTTGTGCCAAGCCAAGTAACTCTGTACAAGGGCTTCACCCCCCCTTTTTCTTGATGAGATTCACCCAAGGGTCTAGTGACTAGACACCCCTTTCAGCTTCTTAACATTGTCCTTAGAAAGGTGATTTTTTTCCCTCGTGGAATGTAGTGCATTTTCCTTTTCTGTTCCTAACTTGAGCAGTTGGCCTGGGGTCTTAGCAAGTGGAGAGAGTGTTTCATGGAGTAGGGTGAGGGACCAGGTGGTACAATCATTTGCCAGGTTTTACATTTCATGTTACTTGGTAATTTAGCTGTGGTAGAATTCTTGTAGACGTGAGAAATTAAAATATTCAAGCTGTAAGTGTTCAGTTTTAGTTTAGACAACTTTAGGGGTAGAAGGCCATTTGCTTCATGAATTTTGTTTATTACAAGTCGTAATAATGCCAGAGTAAAATGGACAGAGTGGTGTTTTTGATGTCACCTTCTGCCACCTAGTGTGTTTTGCCTTGCTATCCTGTTTTTAATTTTCATGTTAGTAAATAGCTTCCTGATGTTAGGAAAACACTAATTTTTTTTGTTTATTTAGTGGAAGCACCAAGACCCATCTTTAATGCACTATGTGCCTCAGTATGCTCAGTGATCTGTGGAATAGCTGTTGAGTACATATGGCATGAGAATTGCAACCAAATGTGTCTTTATGCAAGAGCTTGTGTTTGGGTGGGAAAGGGCGCATAGGCATAGGTGCTTGTGGTGAAAAGGCTGTGGATGGAGTTGTGTGACCCACTTCTCTCCCTTTTCTGAGCAAGTGGCAGTCATTTCTGAAATGCCTCCTCTTTTCTTTTCTCTTGTCTTTCCCCTTTTCTCTTGTCTCCATGATCTCCTGTACTAACTCCTGTTTGGCAGTGAAAACCCTAGAAAGACTATGGAGAGACAATGAATGGCTTTGCTAATGCTAATGAATAAGTGTAGATAGACTGACTTGAGTTTGCAATTTACACAGCCTAGATTATTCTGGAATAAGTTCATGATCATCTTGAACTGCACTCTCATTACCTGTGAAAAGGAACTATATTTTTGAACATGAGACTATATTTTTGAACTTTCATATGAGTTGTGAAAGTCAAAGAAAATAAAATCTGTCCTACCCCTGCATCAAAATCCTTAATCTCTGAAAGCAACGTAGTCCCCAATTTGTAACATCAAAGCTGATCTCAATTTCTTTGGCAAAACTGGGTCTATGAGCAAAAGTAACTAATGTGAAGCCATTTTAAACTTTATTTATTCCACTCATGAGAGCATGGATTTATTTCCTTTTAGGAATATTAATGTGCTTGCTTCAGTGGTACCAATCCAACCATTGCTGAACTGTTGTATTTCTTTTGCAAAATTTGAAAATATGCCAGCTCTGAAAATCTAGCATCAATTTTAGATGACTGTTTATAGAACTTTTTCCCCAAAATTCTTACGTGTATGTGAATAGTTCTGGGTTTAGATATCCATATATATATATGTATATATATACATATATATGTATATATACAAACTCAATTGAAAAAATGCTTTCATCAGGTGGCCTATAGGCAAGTCTGTGGAAGCATTTTCTTGATTAATGATGTGGGATGGTCTGGCCCATTGTATGCACTGCTACCTCTGGGCAGGTTTAAGAAAGGTGGCTGAATAAGAACACGAGGAACAAGTCAGGAAGCAGCATTCCTCTGTGGCCTCTGCTTCAGTTCCTGGCTCAGCTTTTTCTGATGATGGACCATGTAACCTCCACGGCAAATAAACCCTTTCTTCTAAAGTTGCTTTTGGTTATAGTGTTTTGCTGCAGCAATAGAAACCTAACTAAGACAACTATTTAACTATTGCATGGTGTTGTCATTCCAACCCAAGCAGCATCACTCTAGGTTTGTGAAAAGGCTTTATTGCTCAAAAAAGGCTTAGTATATAGTTCCAGGTGAAGAGGAAATGTTTAATGTGAGTGATTTGACTATTTCATAGAAATATTAATATGTAAGCCTTTATAAAACTCCTCTTTGAGCCCTAATTGAAACTTAACACCTCTGAGGGTGCATGTGGAAGAATGCTTCCATATAGACTAGTGGGAGACTGTCCAACAATTAACCTCATGGGCAACACTTGAGAACATGGCAGCTTGTGCCTTCACAGGTTTCCCTCATAATCATTTTTTTTTTTTTTATTAAAACAAGATTCTTAGTTTTCTCTGTGGAGCTAGTAGTAGAGTTGAGTTTTGGTGTCTGGACAACTATAGTCCCTTTCAATTGAAAGTCACAGTTCCCCCACAGAAAGGGCAGCCCTGCTCCTAACTGTGAATAGTGAATGATAAATTGCAAGGTAGAGGGAAGAGTTTTCTTGCTCCATGGGCTCCATTCCAAATTCAATGTGAGTGATGTATTCCTTCACTTTTCTATCAGGGCCGAGGTCAGAGCTGAGTTTGCAGTTTTCCTCAGTACCTATGAGAAAACCCAAGGAGAAAGAGAAGAAGCATTTAAGAGTTGGGGGCAGGGGAGCTGAGGCAGGAAGCCAGAAAGCAGTGAGCTTATGTGAGTCAAAGTGCGTGCGACTGTAAATATTGTGTGGGACTGAGGCTTGTGTGATCCATGTCCCCGAGGTGTTACATAGCAGAGTCCATCTGTGGCTGCACAGACTGACTACAAATACAAGCCAGAAGTAAGATTTTTGTGTGCCTTAGCACTTTTGAATATTAAAGAATAATGATAAAATAGTAGTAGTAATCAAAAGTGTAGTTAGAAACAATGAAAATAGTTCTGCCCAAAAGGAAAAATTAAACCAACTTGAAATTTATATTTTTGAACCAAGTTTTTTAGTTGTATATTTTGAAGACAGTAGTTGAAAATTTTCAGGATTACAGGTTCTGTAGAAATTATGCCCTGGTCTTGGTAGCTCATGCCTATAATCCTAGTACTGTGGAGGTAGAGGCAGGAGAATCACTGTGAGTGATTGTCTATTTACTTCAATGGCTCCATACTTTGGTTTGCCTTTTTCTGTAAGAAGGGTGGGTAGAGAAACATCTAGCTTTATTTTTAACCCACAAAACCAAATTATACAGCTCTAAATTTATGTAGATTGTACTGGGGTGGTATAGTCATTCTTATTTAACTGAAATCTCATTGGACTTTCATTATCTCAAGTAGAAATGTATTCTGGCATTAATTAAGGCATGAAAACTGCTCATAGTGCCATTAAAATATTGGCAGCCTTATATTTTTGGTTGTGAGCCCAGCCCTCAACGGCTGCACCAAATAATAAATAAAAATATTTAAAAACAAAACAAAACAAAAAAGAAACTGTAATCATTGAAGCAAATGGCAAAGACTCAACATTTACCTATCAAAACCCTTCAAATTGGCCCAGGGAAGTTTCACTGAGCATTTTAAAGTCATTTTTAAAATAAATTTTATATGAAATAAAACAGAAATAGCTCTCATATGACACATGTTAAAAAAAAGAAATATTGGCAGTCTTTTAAGAAATCAGTTAGTGCATATCTTTGCAGCCAGCAATTCTGTGGAAGTTGGTTAGAGATGAGTACTAGGAAGATTGAAACCTTTTCCTTTTCTCATTTTGTAATAGTTTTAAAGCTCATAGATGCAGCCAAGTGTAGTGCCTTATACCTGTAACCCCAGGACATGGGAAGCTGAGGCAGGAGAATGGCTATGAAGTTGAGGGCAGCCAGAATTTGAGTATGAAATTATATTTTCTTCCCATGGCTGCTTACTTTCCAGGAAGACATCTTCAAAGCATGGTCCCAAGGCTCCAGCAGAGAGGGTGCAGGACTTGTTAGATATTTAACTTGGAAAAATCACAAGAAGCCATTTCTACCACTTCTGTTGATCAAGAAAGTGACAGAGCCCAATGAATCTACATGAAACTGAGCAAATGCACTTTATTGTTCCAGAGGATGTGGAGGCAACTCAGCTTGCAGGGGAATATGTAGAATGGAATAACAATTGATCCATTCATAATCTAGTTCTATGCTCCAAAGATATTAGGAACAATCTGACCAAAAAGAGCCAGTAATTGTACCCAACTTTCTCCTGTACACTTTAAACACAATCATTTTATGTGATAAAGTTCATCCAGAGAGACATTTTGAGGAGAAATGTTGAAGCCACTGTTTGGAAACTGGTTGATATGAGATTTTTTTGTTTAATTTGGAAAAGGACAGTACACATCCAGTGCTTGTCATTAATCCTATGACTTTCTTTTTAAATAGCCGCCACCATCATGAGCAAAGTAAATCTTTCTGTGGATCCTTGTGAAAATTTTTTCCGGTTTGCTTGTGATGGCTGGATAAACAACAACCCAATTCCTGAAGATATGCCAAGCTATGGGGTTTATCCTTGGCTGAGACATAATGTTGACCTCAAGTTGAAGGGTAAGTTTCTACTAAAGTTTGGGGGTACTCTTTCCAGAATAATATTTGAGAAGAAAAATAGTTCAGTATTTGAATTTGGACTGTTCAGTTTTAAAAATATACTAGATTCATTTCTAAAAATTGTTTTAGTAGAGATAAAAAATTTTCTGAATTTCAGTTTCCCTAACTTCCTTAACACAAACCCATTGTAGGTTGTTAGTTTTTTGTTTGATGATACATTGGCAAATTCTATTGCAAGAGGTTAAATAGCACTTGATGAGAGTTTGAGAGCACAGAGGTAGTCAATGTCCAGTATGCTTGCTTTATCAAGCATACTGGACACTGTGTTTACTGTTTACTGTGTTCAAGATAATGCTCTTTTCTTCCTTACTGTCTTCTGGATTTTCATGGCTTTCAGAATGTATTTCACACCTCATCATCTTTAGACATCATTATTGAGAACTCTGGATGACCCATGGTTGTCATATTGTTTCTGTTATTTTCCAAGTCAGCTTTCAGGATATTCACTTTTCTCCCATTACCCCTGGAGTAATGACAAGCTCACACACACATACTCACATGTGCACACACACATTTTCACGTGTACTTGTGTACTCCTGCCAAAAGTTGGAAACTTTGCATTGAGTCTAATTTTTATATTAAGCTATTGGAATATGTTATTTAAGTACGGAAGTAGGAAGATTTCAAAACTAGGTAATTGTTTTAAGATGATAAAATTATATTTTTTCCTCTTTTTTATATTTGTGAAGTATGCAATGTAACTTACATTTAGTAACACAAAGAATTTTGGGGACATGAGAAGAATTATATTTCTTTCTTATATTTATTTTTCCAAGATTTTAAGTGCATGAATATTATATATGCACCAATGTATATTTTATATAATGTAAAACCAATGACAACATAATTAGAAACCTATTTTAACTGAAAGGAAAATATATTTTAATAAATAGACATAAATCACATAAGCTTACTTTTTCTTTACTGGGAGGCTTAAATTTAGCCTTGATAAATTATTAATGAGAGTTTTAAAGAACGTTAGGGATTTCTTATAAACTGACAGATGAGATTCCTGTGCTGTGGAGCCATAAATAACACTTTCAGCAGTGAATTTGCAAACTAATACTTATTTCTCTGTAAGATAGCTTAAAAATTCTTTCTTTCATTTTATGTAGATGGTTGTTTTGCTTGCATGCATGTATGTGCACCGCATACTTTCCTGGTGTATGCAAAAGTCAGAAGAGGGCATTTGATTTCCTAGAACTCCCATTAAGGATGTTTGTGAGCCAACATGTGGGTGCTGTGGATCAAAGCCTGGTCCTCTGCAAGAGTAACAAGTACTCTTAATTACTCTTCAGCTCCTCCATTATCATTGACTATTCCCTATTTCCCTTCTCTGTCTTTTTTTTCTTGGAAGATAGATGAGTGTACACACATATACACATGCTCATACACATATGCGCATACTCATGGAGGCAGGAGTACCACTGAATAAGAAAACTTTGAGAATTATGGATAGATGTTCATCTTATGTTGGTGCCTTAATACAAAAGTTATAATCAGCACTGGTATGATTTGTTTGAAGTGGACACTGTCTATGACAGTGGTTCTCACACCTCTTAATGCTTTGGCCACTTAATATGGTTCTTCATGTTGAGGTGACCCTCAATCATAAAATTATTTTTATTGCTCCTTTATAACCATAATTTTGCTATTGTTATGAATCATATCATAAATATGTTTGGAGCTAGAGATTTGCCCCAAGGGATCTCTATCCACTAGCTGAGAACAGAGTTATGAGCTACTTAAGAATTCATAGACTTGAGAACAAATTGTTGACCAAGACATAGTTACTCTGCTCATTTCTCTTAAAAAATGAAAATTTTGATTTTTTTTCTCTCTTTCCTCTTGTGTGTATGTTCATGCGTTAGAGAGAGAGTCTAATTTGATCATTCTCTATCTTATTCATTGAGTCAGCATCTCCCAGTTGAAGCCAGAGCTTGCTATTATGGCTAGTCTGGCTGACCTTGCATTCTAGTTTAATATGGTGAGGATTCTCTTTCCCACACTTTGAAAGCTGGAATTACAGGATAACTGCCATACTTATTGGGTATTTATATGAGTTCTGGGCATCTTAAGTTCTATCCTTATTCTTGCTTGCCAAGTGCTTAATCACTGTGCTATCTCTTCACCTCTAAATCCTGTGTTTTTATTTAATGAATGAAAAAAGTAGGAATTTTTTCTTAAGACTACCTTTAGACAAAATTGGTAATAAAACCATTATATATAATATATATACACATATTTCAAGTTTTGTTCCTTATATGAGTCTATATGCATAACTTCTTACATATACTCATGTCTTTTAAAACTAGCTGGTATCATGCACGTGACTGAAATGCGTTGTTAATAAATAAGATAAATAAGGTATAAGTAATATAAATAGATAACATATTAGGAAATAGCCTGTGTGCACATATCTATGTTTCTCTAGCTGTTTTCTTGGAATAAATCCCCAGAAATGGAATTGTTGGATTGAAAGTATTTATAATTAAGTTTTGACTCATATATTCAAATAACTCTTTGGAAGTTTTATTTCTAGGGTTTTATATTTGCTTGATGTTTGAAATAACTCTTTTCTGTCTCTTCTCTCCTTCCTCCACTCTCTCCTTATTCCTCTCTTTGTGTGTTTGTGTGTGTGTGTGTATAAATTAGAGCCTCAGCAAATTGTGAATGAGCCCTGTCCAGCCTACTTTCCAGTTAGTGTGAACACCATTTTCCTGGAACACAGCCACCTTTACTCAGGTACACATAGTCAATGGCTGCTTTGTGCAGCAGTGGTAAAGTTGGGTTGGGTTGTTGCTAGAGAAACCATATGGTCAACACAATCAGAGAGATATTTACTCTCTGATATATTTATGGATGGAGACTAACAGCTCTTTTTTTTAAAAAACAAAAATCAACAACTTATTTTTTAATAATATTTTCATTTTATGTGCATTGGTGGATGTTTTGCCTGCATATATGTCTGTGTGAGGGTGTTGGATCTTGGAGTTACAGTTAGTTGTTGTGAGCTGCTGTGTGGGTGCTTGGAATTGAACCCAGATCCTCTGGAAGGGAAGCCAGTGCTCAACTGCTGAGCCATCTCTCCAGACTTAAGACATATAATTCTTGCTAACAAAAGCAAGCTTTGTTACATTTATACTACATTTGATTAGACTTGTCTTGTCAATAGATTATTTTTGTAGCTTCCCTGAAGCTTTTAGATAGTTAATCATAAAGTTAAGAAAGATTTATACATTTTCCTTCCTCCCTCCTTTCCTGCTTCTCTTTTGTTTGGAATCCTCAGAATGGTGTTGACTGAAATCAGGAATAATAACTATAACTTTTCTTGTTCCTACCCTGAGTAGTAGTGGATCTAGTTTGCATCACCTGACATGTATATGTATATCCTTTTTCTGATAGTTATGATAGTATTTCTTGTTGTTTCCTAGTGTAGAAAAGGGCCTGCTCCAGGAAAATGACTCTTTACCATTTAACAAGACTGTCTTTAACCTTCTTTAGATTTCTTCATGCTGAAATAAACTCATAATTTTGAAATAAATCTTACCTATGAATGTTTCATTTTAAAGGCATGATTCAATCAGTTAGTAGTTTGTTTTATGCATTATGTCTGTGCTTATTATTTATATGTTTCTATAGCTTTTTGTGTAATTCAGTTACAAAGATTGTGTTTGCCTTATAAAACAAGTAGCAGGCTTCTTGTATATTCCTAAGTTCTGGAAAAGACAATTTAATGTCCTCCTGTGACAAGCACTGTAATTGGCAAATGTATAAAGTGATCATGGGATTTGGGTTCTTTTTTATAAATCATGCACAGTATGAAGATTTTAAGCCTGGAGGTGAGGATTTGCATCCTGGTTTCCTTTCGTTTACCCTCTGTGTCACCTTGGAACAATTACCAATTTATTTTTAGCTCAGTTTTCTCATCTTTAAAATGGTATAAACCTACCAGCATAGAGGACTTAGTAAGGACTGAACAAGATAATTTATAGAAATTATCTACTTCAGCTTCTGGAACATGATAAGCCCTCAACAAATATTTGTACTTTGCATCTCTGATTTCTTTCAAAGGTAGTCTAAGGTTTACAAAATAATATCTACCAAATGTTTTAAGTTTTGTATTGGCCTTATCCTTTATAAATATCATGTGCTTTTGAAAATGTTGAATACTGTCAAGGACTTTTTCCTCATCTTTGATAAAAAGAATGTCCAAAAATAAAGCCTAATATCACCAGCCAAAAGAATACCATTTTCTTACAGCTGATAGAGAACACAAAGATTCGGCTGTCCAATTTGTGAAATAAAATGAATCTGACAGACATAGCTGATGAAAAATTGCCCTCCATTGAAGGCAGCAACCTGGCTTTGTGAATTTTCTCTCAAATGAAATATATGCCTCAGGTTTCTACGTAGAAAATAAGTTTATTTCTTGCTTTCTCCAAGAAGCAAGATTGTATGTGTGTGTGTGTGTGTGTGTGTGTGTGTGTGTGTGTGTGTGTGTGTGTGTGTTGGGAGGGGGGTTGGAGACTGAATGTGGTGATTTGTTTGCCTAAAATTTCCTTACTATAACTCTTCCCAGTCTGTTTTCACGTGACCATAAAGATGGAATGACATGCATCATTTATGCATGAGCAGATAGAAACTGAGCTAATGAGCATCTCTAAAACATGAGGCACTGACTGAGCTAGATCACTTGTGTCAGGCAGAAGACATATGACTCAAGGATGGGCCAGATCATCTTTATTATGGTTTGGCTATCTTGGCCAATATTTTGTGAAGAAACACAGTATATTATTTTCAAACACAGTGATAACAGAGCAGTAAGATGAAATTGAGACTACATGTGCAATGATTGCAAGACTGTAGCATATAGGTCAGTTATTTATTTGTAACTACTCAGAGCCTTTTAATTGAATGATCATAGCCAAATAATCTTTTATAGGTAATAGAAATGAAGAGCTTCAGTCAAGCCTTCTCATGAGAAGGGTCAGATAGTTGAATAGATGATGGTGAAATGTATCATTTTCCTCAGACCTTGTGTATAGAATAATGATGTATTGACCTTATTAATTTTGTTGAGAGAAATGACCTCAGACTGATGAAAATGGAGATAGGATTATTTGGAAGTATTAAAAATCAACCATCTATTGTGTGGGATTTTATAGGTGGAGTTTTCTGTGTCCCGGTAGTCATTCCCAAATAACCACAAGAGATTTAATATAAATTATAAATACTTGTATGATAGGTTAGGCCTATAACTAACTAAGCCTAACTAGCTCTTACAACTTAAATTAACTCATTTCTATTAATCTCTATATTGCCATGTGGCTCATGTCTTTATCTGTCTTCCACCATGTCTTGCTCCCTCTGTGTTTCTTGACAACTCCATTGACCTCACCCTTCTTCCTCCCAAAATTTTCAGTTTGGTTGTCCCACCTATACTTCCTGCCTGGATACTGGACAGCAAATGAGAATCTTTTTGGGGATCAGCTCCAACAAGGTTTTCTCTCAGGGTTCAAGAGATGACGCTTCTTACTGACGAGGAGATCTACAGTAGTCAGACCTAGAGCAATTCCTTTTATTACAACTTTATTGGCAGGGCAAGTACAACAATGAAAGCACAGGTTTATGTACCCATACAGGCAGCAATTCTTTGACAAGGCAATTCAGGGCTTGAATTCCTCAAGGTCATAAAGAGGACCCAGTGTTCTCAGTTGCTAGGTGACCTGAGTAAACAATGGAGGAAGCCTGCAGTTTTTCTTCTGCTATGGCATCCTCTCTAGGAGAGGGTTTGTAAAGGCTTAATTTGCACAAACAACTGGACCTGTCACCTTTTGACTGCTCAGGTCTTAATGCCTCAGAATAGATGTTTGTTTTGATACCTGCAACTAGGAGTTGGAAATTATCTTTTTCCAGATGTTTACTAGTAAAGATAACTGCAAGGAAGACAGACATTGAATCTGCTCTGGGCAGAGGAACAATGACCTGATTTGTGAGAGAAGAAATCTTGTCTGTGTGACTGTTTTCACACACAGATTATCCATATGCCCCCAAATGTATGGGGGAAGTTGTGCTCTACAAATGAGTGATCACACTGCTAAAAGTTCCTGAGAACTAAATTCTAAGGAAACAACAAATGGGGAAGCTAAAATCACATACACACAAGAAATCCTCTGTAGGAAGCAGTTAACACATTCAAAGGCAATTAACATCAAAACTCCTTGAGATTTTGGCTTTACCTCCATCAGGCCCTTGGCTCTGATGGGCCAGCCTTGTTGGCGCCAACTGAGTTCCTACTTCATATTTTCTGCTGCTTCCAGGAGACGGCAGTTCTTTATTAACCAATGAGAGTAATATATATTCACAGCATACAGAAGAATTATTTCACAGCATATCAGTGTACAGAAGGATTATCCCATGGCAGACTTTTTTTTTCTTTCTTTTTTCTTTCTTTTTTCTTTCTTTTTTCTTTCTTTTTTTGAGACAATATCTCACCGTGTGGTGTAGGCTAGACTGGACCTCATGGCATAGTCCAAGGTGGCCTCAGACTTGGCAATTTTCCTAATGAAAACTCAGTGCTAATAATTTTGAATGAGTGTCCTGTAAAAATTGGGCATACATGTCCAGAGAAAATTCCAATTATTTTAGACCTCTTTGGCTCTTTTGCATTTGGTCACATAGGAAACCACAAACTGCCTGGTTATTCATGTCACTATTTTATATGTAGAAAGGGTGCTGCATTGAGTACTCTTGAAATGTGAAATGAATTAATTGTATTTGAAAACTTATTTTTGTCTTTTAATTTTTCTTCTTCATGCATCATTTGTGGTTTTGTATATAGCATGTTGGAAGAAAACTTTTCTAAAATTTTTAGGGTTGCATAAGATACAGAAATTAATTTCTTTCTTATGACTGCAGAATATGTGAATGCATCTATCGGATACATCCTTTTTCTAACCAAGAAAATGACCTAAGAGGCCATTAGAGTGGCTATTGGTTGTAAAAGCTGGTGTTCTCTTAATCATGGCAGACTGCCCCTGTGATTTTCTCCTTATGTATCACTTTCTACCTCTAGTGTATGCCTTTGTCTTACTCTGTGTCATGGGGCATGTTGGCTCCTTAGCCCTATACTAGGAAGAAAGAGAAACAGCAAACAACAAAGCATACTAAAAACATTTTTTTTTCCTTGAGAACCACAGACAGGGAAGTCATTTCTTTTTTTTTTTTTTTAAAAAAAAACTTTATTTATTTGCCTTGGTGTTTGCCTGGAACTGGAACTACAGACAGTTGTTAGCTTATTTGCCTTGGTGTTTGCCTGGAACTGGAACTACAGACAGTTGTTAGCTGCTATGTGGGTGCTGGGAATTGAACCTGGGTCCTCTGGAAGAGCAGACAGTGCTCTTAACCGCTGAGCCATCTCTCCAGCCCCTAGGGAAGTCATTTCTTTACTTGCTCTAAGCAGTTTTCAGTATGGTCTATTTCCCTGTAGCTTTAACAGGGCTGTTCTGCTGTCAGTAGATCATATAAATCCATTGAATATGCTCAGTAGGAAGCACTCCATTTACTGTATTTATTCTGAAGGGTTTGATATTTAATCTTGGGAAAATACATGGACTTCAAATAGATTTTACTGTGTAACACTTTGGTTGTGATAGTACATACAGATTGATAAATGCCTTGATAGAATGAAAGGTAGAACTCACTTATGGAGAGAATGCTATCTATACTTTGGAAATCTTTCAATCAGTCATGATAGCATGACAGTCTCAGAAAACTTTCCCCAGTCATTTTTGCTGGATGTTGTAACTGGCCACTTTGATAATGTTACTTTTGTTTGTTCTTTTAATTAGGCTAACCGAGTTGTTACTGCTCCATGTTTCCAAGATGCCTAATTTGATAATATTTTACTATATATCTAGCACTTTTATATATCTTCTACTTGCTATTTTATTCTTTTACTTTTTTACTGTATACTTAATAAACTTAAACATTCAGAACTGAAAGTATGGCTATTGTAGATGGCTCTTGGTGTGGAAGAATTGCACTGACTAATTTATGTACTCAAGACTACTGAATATTCACTTTTTTCTGACATCAATTGCTTTCAGTTACAAATAATAGAAACTTCTACTCCAACTGGCTCAAGAAGAAAATATGCTGGCTCATGTAGCTAAAAAGTGTAACGATTTTTAGACTTCAGGTAAGGGTTGATTTAGCAACTGAACCATGTTACTAAGGAAACACTCCCTTTTCTCTCTATTCTGAATATTTTATTTTGTTGTGTGAAGACCAAACTTTCTGTAAGGATAACTTAAGGGGACAATTAATCCTTACTTTTTTATTTCCTATGCTAACACATATCTTCTGGATATTGTAAATAGGAAAGTATAAAATCATGAAAACACAACCACAAAAATAAACAAAAAATATGGTTGCTATTAAAATAATCTTACAGCCTAACAGACTAAGAAAGAAGCATGACATGGCATCTAACAGAATAGAGGTGTTCAGTAAGCATTTGTTGAAAGGAGAGAAGATATATTCCTCTTGTGTGCAGCTTGATGCAGAGGTTGTTATGGATAGCTGAGAGAGGACAAATAGCGTTTTTGTTTTCTTTTTCCTCTTTCTGATCCTGGGAACATGCACATTGGCCCAGAAGAGTCCAGCAAACTAGAGTTTGTTCATGAAAAGAGAAGAAGAAATTATCACTTTTCATTTACTTTCTTGGCCTTGGCAGGTATGCCAGGGAAGGACATAGACTGTGAGACAGACCTGGGTCCTTCCAAGATGCCTTTGTAGTATAATCATATACAAGATACTAATGAGTAAAATAAGACGTGGCAGTGTGAGATTCAGTTCTGGGCTCTGAAAGGAACTGAGACCGCTACTTGTAAACCACGTGACCTTCAGGAAAGCTGCTTTTCCCTGAACTTTAATTACCTATCTGATGATCCTGTTAGTGAATTCAATAAGATGTGTGGAAATTCTTTTGCATAGGATTAAGTAAATGGAATCTATAATTACTATTAGTTCCATAAGGATTAAAAGAACATTTAAAAAGCCTTTAATACATAGTGAACACTGAAAAAATAAAAGTAGCTTTCACAATTCCCAAATTTTAACACTATTGAAATGGAATACTATGGTCTCTAATTTCTTTAAAGTCTCAGCATGAGGGAACTGATTCTGAGTGAGGCAAGCCTGAGTATATGCATGCAAGATTTGTGTATGTCTTAGTTTGCTTTGGGATGCTATAAGAGTATACTACAGATGTGAGAGTGTGCAAACAGTGGAAGTTTATTTATCTTCTGTTTCTCCAAGCTGATGGAGCCTACTATTGGCCTCTGGTCATGGCCATCATACTGTTACATAACATGAGGAGTGGGCAAACACCTAAAGCAGAATGAAAAGAGAGTGACAGTCCCATGCTAGCCAACCCAGTCCCCAAAGGACACTATTTAATTGACTTATGATAGCAGTCATAAGCCCTTGTGGCTTAATCACCTTTCTTTAAAAGGCCCCATGTTAGGATGGGTATGTAAGTTATTGGTAGAGTACTTGCCTTACATGTTCTAGATCCTCTCTGGATGGTGTTTAATTTTTTTCCCATCAATTTTCTCTTCTTTTTTCTTCTCCCTTCATCCCTAAGGGATTCTTAATCCAGTTCCACAGGCCTCCAAGAGAACCACTGACACAATTCAAGGACTTGAATGAGAAAAAGTGAATATGTACTTATATTCATCTCTGCTAGAACATGGCAGAGTTTGTGACTTTCATTTGTGGTTATTTTCCTAAGTTATCCCAGATAGTGCATGTAGACAGATGATGGCATCTGCTTGTATCCCTATTTCAAATCAGTTGTTAGACCATGGGTCAGGTATTGTCATTTAATGAGTTGCTGTTAGCTGCTTATTGTGATTCACATTATAAATCCAAAAAGGTTTTCTTAACTGTGTTTTGGAATACCTGGTTTCTTCTGTGAACCTATGTTTACAAAGCTTTTTCAATAGGTCACTGTCTAGACTCTCTTGATAATGAGCACATTACAGGCAGTTAATGTGTGTTTCTGAGAATGTTTGATGAAACTGGACATTTGGTTCAGAGGTTTGTGCCAATAGCAATTCTTGAACGGATGAAAGAATTACCCAGGCCATGGAAGATATATATTTTCAGTTGAACTTAGTAACTGCTGCCACATGTTGAATCTAGAAATTAAAGGTAAACTCCCAACTCTAGATGATGTAGCTGCTGTCATGATATAGTTCAAAATATTTATGAATTGTAGTAATGATAGAGAAAGCCATACACTAAGTAGGATGTACATTCATAAGCCTAACAGTACTAGCTTGTCTATTTTGAAGATGGGGACCACTGGGTGAGCTTGATGTCATGCGCGAGGGGAGTAAACATCTTGAGGTGCATGGAGCCAGATTCTAAAGACAAGACCTATAACATTGTTGGAAGGAAAAGTAGGGAAGAGATGACAGGAGCAAGACGGGTGAATGAAACTGTTGGAATGTTTTTCTTTTTCCCTCCCTCCCTCCCTCCCTTCTTCCCTCCCTCCTTTCTTCCTTTCTGTTAGATTTTTGATTTGAGACAGAGAATGCTGAGGAGCAGAACGACAGCCTCAAATGGAAAAAAAAAAAAAGAGTGGGAGGGCAGACAAGGGGACATTAGGAAAAGTTTCCTGTGAACTTGAATATGAGAGGAGGAAGAAAACATTTTACTCTAGGAGGTAATTGACTAAATTTAGGTGCTTTCAACTAAATACAGGTTCTTTGGCATGGCACAGGATATGTGTGTCCTGAGAAAGAAAGCTGTGCATAGCCACAATGCCACCTCTTCACCTGCCTACACCCAAATCCTGTTTTCCATGGTTAGGGTATAGCACTGAATTGTTTTTTACAGTTGCACTGAGGAGTTTGCATATTTTTTAAAAAACCACTTCCTGAAACAGGAGGACTATTTGGTAGGTGTAGAAAACCCCTGGCTGGCTTTTGTGGTAACAGCTGGAAGGCATACTCACATGATCTTAGGTGGTTACAATTCCTGAAAGTCCTCCAAGGAGCCACGAGTTCCTGCTCTTGGTTGCCAGAAATTGGAGTCATAATGGAATGAAAATGTGGGATTGGTGAGAATTTCCAAGTGCATCTGAAATTTATTGCAGAAGCAGAGAATTCAGATTTCCTTTACTGTAGATTAGAAGGGGAATCTGTTATTTTCCTTTCTCTTGGTCAAGGTTAAGAGGAAGACATGAGAAACAGTAAAATGGTGGTTGTATGCTCAAAATTGCATGGTAGAAGTCAGTTGCAAATTTCTTATTTGTGTTTCTGGACTCTCTGAATAGGTGAAATATGAGAAATGTTTATCTGTGACTGAAGGTGTAGATAGGTCAAACATCTTTCCAATGTGGCAATCAGTACATTGCACAGGGGAAAGGCCTACAAGGACCAGGGAATTTCATAAAGATGGAGTCATTTAATAATACCAGTATTTCCATTTGTTAAACTGTTTTAACTATATTGGAGGTGGCTCTATATGAGAACCATCTAAAGTAATTAGTCTGTCGGTATGCTTTGCTAGTTGACATTGAAGAATGCTGAGAATCACTCCTGCACATTTACTAATTTCTCTCAACTTATATTTTCCTAAATTTTGCCCAAGACCTTAGAATAATTTAAGAAGAGAAAAAGCATTACTCATCCAACCCCCATTGTAAGCTACACTTTGCATTGGATACACACCAGTGAAGGTATATTAAGATGTAAAATTCTGCTCTGCTAATTGAGGTCAAAGGTATTGCTTTCATTCTGGAACCTCTGAGCTGTGGAGAAGAAGTTGGTGGGTGAGAGTGAGGCATTGAAAGCTGCAAGCCAAGCCATTGCCAGAATGAAACATATCTCACAGGGAATGTGTGGGAGGTTCTGGGTGAGGAAAAGAGGCAATTGTGGTTCCTGCTGAGGTCTGAAGGCTGCACAGCTCACTGTGTCTCAGAATTTTCATAACAGTTCTTGCCAGCAGCCTCACACCCGGATCCTCACTTGGCCAAGTTTGTATTTCTGTCCCACAGACCTGGATGTGAAACTTGATATTCAGGAATTAAAGCCTCTCAT
>PVIH01019333.1:0-35711 GCA_004025045.1 Sigmodon hispidus | reverse complement strand
TGTGTGTGTGTGTGTGTGTTTGTGTGTGTGTGTGTTTTGGCTGGCCCTTTTACCCTATAATTACTTCTCAAAGCAGTAGCATTTGTTCTAAGTCACTAAGGTACTGGCAAGCCTGTTTTTGTTTGTTTGTTTGAGATATATAGTCTTGGCTGACCTGGAACTTGTTATGTGTAGGTCAGGCTGATTTGGAACTCAGATCCTTGTGCCTCTGCCTCTTGGATGCTAGGATTAAAGGCATATGCCTCCATGCCTAGCCCTGGCTAACATGTTTTAAATGCTTACTATATGCCATACTCTTCATGCCTCTATTGCCTTATAGGGGTTAATGTCTCAAAACCAAGTATTTCATTTTACTGTCACCATTCTGGGACTAGAATCTAGGATTGCTGATTGCCTAGCACTAGACCCTTGGATTTGGACTCAGTTTATGGGAGGAGTAATAGGTTGGAAGGAGTCTGAAAGGGAAAGGAGGAAAAACCCACACTGGTGGTACTTACTATTCGTTGCCGTCTCTGCCTTCTACGGAGTCTCATAAATTCTTTGTGCTGACGAGAGACAAAATTGACTGCAGCATATTCAAGCAAGGCAGCGAATACAAAGAGGAGGCATACAGCCATCCAGATGTCAATCGCCTTCACGTAGGATACCTGCAAAATCCATCAACAGAGCAGTTATCCTTTCCGGAGTCCTTCCGTGGCCTATCCAGTGGATTTCCAGTTCATATCAATTGCTTGTTACTGTTCTGTTTTATCCTGAAACGTCTGTGATTTTAAACTCGTCTATCATGATATGTATGATATCTGAAGGCCTGTATCAAAGATACTGAGCTACCCATCATTTCTCAGCAGTCTCTACCCTCTGCTTTTATGAGCCTTTCTTTCATACTCTTTATTTATTCTTCTTGCGTTCATGTTTTCTCCTTTAGTAAATAGCAATAATCAAAATCAAATGTTTGCCCTCTGCTATCCCCTGGAATTCTCATAACCACGGTGATAATTAAGGAGGGTTTACAATTCCCATGTGAGGTGTGTGGAGACATTTAATACTCAGAGTGAAAGGGTCTTAGCAGAGATCGCTTAGTTAGATGGTAGTATTAGGACTGAGAAGGTCTGAGCTTTCTAATTAGTGACCTTGATATTTACCTATGTTATAGCCTCACTGGCAGACTAGGAGCTCCTCCATTCCTGGTCTCCTGCTGACCTGTGGAGTTTTCTGCTGCCTTTTTAGGAGTCACCACTGATGAAGGGCATGCAATGGGAAGCTAAGACTTCATCTCTCACCTTGGAGAGAAGGCAGAATCCGGAGGAAGTACCACCTAACCCTTGTCATGACCCTTCAGTAATTGCAAGGCCTTGGCATCCACCCATCTGGTTCCTACAGCTCTCCTCTTGAAGGCAGCTTTTAAGAACCTTTGTCTCCCACTTCCCTGGTAAAGGTTGAACACTAACCTCTGCAGGACAGGGTACATCTAGGTGGGTCTAAGAGGAGGGACAGAACTTTAGTATATTGAGATCCTTTTCCTTCTTTAGATTCCCTGTGTAGTTTTGAGCTCACTCTAAATAGTTTCCTGTCAGGAGTAGGATTCATGAAATGTGACTTCTTTTTATCAGCTTCTATATTATAGGGCACTGAGAGTGCTGTAGATCCCAGCCAGGAAAGGAAAAGATTTTGTTGGCTTTCTGTGATAGTAGAGATTGAACCCATGACTACATTCATTACAGGCATAGTACTTTACCAATAAGCTACATCCCTAATCTCCTATCTTAGTGGTTCGTAACTGGGAAAAAAAAAAAAAAAAAAAGCACTTGCTCCATCCACAAGAGCATTTAGCAATGTTTACCAAAAATTTTGGCAACATGATTTTAGAATGGTGATAACTACTGTGATACTATGTGTGAAAGACAAGGATGCTGTGAAGCATCCTAAAGTAGGTACTGTTCCTCCCTCCAAAACATACACACGCCAGAATTATCTGCTCCAACTGAGGTGTTAAGGTTAGCAAACCCTGCTTTCATTTCTGGGCAGTTCCACTAAAAGGATGAGTGGTCGTGGGTTACTGGGTAACTCTAATTAAGAATTCCTACGTGCTGTCTCCACTTTGCCACCTATGAAAAAGACATTCCATTTATCTGTTTATTACCCCAGCTCACTAGGCTCTCAGGGTTTTTAAATACTGGCTATGAAGACCAGTAATGAAGCAGTGATAGTTCTTCATGAAGGAAGGGCACCTTATGTATTTGTGGCTTGATAATGACAAATGTGTCATTACTACATTTTAAAAAGATCTCTGTGATGCTATCACACACACACACCCCTACAACCCTTTGTAGGTTCTCTATTACCCTTGTGATCTAGATGTGTTACACCTACTATGGACTTTGACCTCTGCCTACCTCTTCAGCCTCATTATGCCCCTTATAATTTATGATCCTGCCACAGTGAAATATTTCAGTGTTTTTAAGGAATCCAGCCTCCTCTCCTCTCTGTGATTTGAGTATCTATCCTTTAGCTTCCACATTACATATCTTATTTTTGAGAGGCTTTTCCTGATCATGCTAGTGTGTGTTTTCCTCCTGTACATATGGACTTACCCATACCTCTTTAGCATCCATCATATACCTGACCAATTCTTCCACTAGTCTGAGCTTTTCCATGTCAGGAACTATTTTTTTTATAGTGTTCAGTGTTCTATCCTTGATACCTGAGTGCTTGGCACACAATAAGTAGTTTTGAATGAGTGGGTAGAAGATTTAGCAATGTGTTGGTCTCTGCGGTCTCCTACTTGATCTCTGTCCTTCTTTCCTTTCTTTGTCTTATGAGCTAAGAACAAAGTAAACAGAAATTTGTTCTTCCTCCCTGGTGCAGTTTTCTATCTTCTTTCATTTAGCTTTTCCTCTTGCAGCTCTGGAGATCAAGAGCCTGGCAAAGAGATAGAAATCAGTTTAGGGTGTACAAGGCAATAAAGGAATGATTTCTGGAGACTATGGAGAAAGACTACCCCAACTGATTTCCTGTTCAAGGAAATCTCTTTGGTTCTCATCCTAGATAGTAGAGTTGTGTTTGGGGTGAGAGTGGTATTGTTATCAGATGCCTCTGGCCTGACCTCATCTCCTTTCTTACACCCTCAAGGAACCCTAATGTTGAACAAACTCAGAGTGAGCAAGAGTTTCGTAGCTTGCTGATTTCTTTGCTCCATGGATCTAGTTAGCGAAACTATTCATTTTAGGGTACATACTGGAATATTTTGCTTCCTGGCCCATGAGGCTATTCAAAAAGTCATGAAAATAATGACAAGAAGGCACTAAATGTTTCAAACAAATAGCCTCTTAACAAAGTCCATTTTTTTAAATGAGGAAACTATGATACCTAGGAGCAGATGGATTGTGCTCACTCACAGTGAGGAACCAGAAAGGAAATTCTCTTTGAAAGTAGGCATAAATTGCAATATCTTCCTGTGTTATGAAGAATCTTGTTACTTGACAGAAATTAGGACAGGACTCTTAATGCAGTGATACATATATAAGGCTATTTTAATAATTCAACTATCATAGCTCAGGCTGGCCCTATGCTTTTCCTCCAAGGATAGACTGTCTAAGAGAGCCTCATTAATACCCCAGTCCATTTAGGAAGCACATACAGGAAGGGATCCCGGGTAATTTCTTCATAGGTGCTTGATTCTAATCTGAACTTGATCCCTGTTTATCTCTATATGGGGCTTTGGAGTAGCTCAAAGATTTTCTACTAAATGAAAAATTAGTAGGGGAAATATTATCTGCTTTATTCCCAGATGTAATGCTCATTCTTTTTTAACACTTGACACTTGACAATTATAAAAGTAATTAGCATTTATTGAGCAATTATTATGTGCCAAACACTGTCCTTATATGTTAATACATAATCTATTTTTCACAATAACCCCATGGCAGGTGTAGAATTCTTATAGATAAGGAAACTGAGAGACAATTTACCCAAGGTCATATTATTACTAAATAATGAGGCTGGGATTTAAACCTAAATCTACCTGACTCTATTCTCCTACATTTAAACTCCCCTAGAGCAATTTTATGAACATGCTATCAGTATCCATATTATACACTGCATAAGTCTCCAATAAAAATATCTTATTTGGAACAGCCAATGAGAGAACATTTCTCAGGGCCAGGTTCCCAACAAATCAGAATTTATTATTTCCTGACCAAGTGTAATTTCTGGTACATAGTACATGTTCAACAAATAATTAGTGAATGCAAAAAATGGCCTAACTTTCTGATTTTTCTCAGAGCCTTGCTGACCATAAGGACTTTGAGGTGACCTTTAAATTCCCTCCATGAATACATGATGCAGGGAGAACTGTTCTTAGTCCCATCAGCACAAATTTTTCTGCCTAGTCAAAACATTAACAGGCCCCAGATGATCCGAGTCTACTGTCTTTAATTGCCATTATATTTGCAACCTCAAGATATTCTACCCCCAAATAAACACTATATTTAGAGCACTTTGTAATAGTCCCTTACTTGTTAAAGAAAAAGGACAGAATTTGGTTCAAAACTCTACTATTTCTTTGGCTGGTTCTGGTCAGGACTGACCTTGAGGAGGTCATTTAACCTCTCTGATCTTCATTCTCAACTGTACTATGAGACAGTGGAGCTTTGTGTATGAAAATGGTCTCTTGACTGAGCATGCTAGTAGTTCCCAAAGAAAATTAAGTAAGGCACTGTCTCAACTCATTCCCTAGCTAGCAACATTCACATTGTTATGCCATTATTACTGGCATGTTATAAAGAAGAGGAAGTGGTGAATACCAGCTATTGCTTATCCAGAGTTACAACCTTAAATCCAGGGTAAAGAGGGAGTAGTAGCACAGCAGGGAGCATGCGATGCGATGAATGGGAAATAGGGGGCTTGATGTCAAGCAAGTTCTCTTGTATATCTCTTCACCTTAGGCAAAGAGGCTCTAGATCCAGAGCTCTGAGTTGTCATGGTGAGGACAGTGGTGATGCCGAGGCCTACACGGGCAGGGGCAGCATCCATGTTGATCCAGAAGGAGACCCAGGACAGAATGACAATGAGTAGGCTGGGAATGTACATCTGAATCAGATAGTAGCCCATCTGCCGCTCCAGGTGAAATTTTACTTCTATGCAGGTGAATTTTCCTATAAGAAAAGAAATGAAGTATTAGCCTCTGAGTCCCCAGACTGCAGCTTAGCCTAAGGGAATATAGGTCAGGAATAGGGCAGCCCTGCTGAACCAACCTCTGGGATCCTCACCTGGCCAATAAATGATACTTTCAAAATGGCCCCAGGTAATGCCAGATGCTGTACTATGAAAGCTCTCAAATCAAGCCATAAAGATTACCTTTTTGCTCCTGGAATTTTACCTTAGAGCATAAGATCTTTCAAGTAACAGTTGTAGAAAGAGCATTAAGAGGCTTCCAGACTCAGACTCTTTGGGGTTAGATCTCAACTTTTCCCTTAATAGCTATGTGATCTTGAATAATTCACCCAAGCCTTTGGATTTTGTGTTATGCCTTTTGAGACAAGGTCTTTCTATGTAGCCCAGGGTGGCATCAAATTGAAGTTCTCTGTTGTACCACCGTGCCAGTTTCCAGATTTTTGAACTGGTTTTCTTGCCTAAAAATCAGAGTAATTAACAATATTGACTCCATCATTGGTCTGCTTGAAAGTTAAATAAAATACTATACTTGAGGTGCTGAGCACAGTAGCTGTTTCTGTTATTGAATCACTACTATGAAAGAGTTAGTTGGGATTTCATTTAGTATCTCACCATCCTTCCTTGCTCTTCCTGAATCTCTACTAGCAACTGGAATAAACACCCCATGTGTCTTAAGCAAGTGAGAAGAAAAAGCTAGGATACAATTGGAAAGGATTTGCAACAGAGATCAGCTCTGGATACTGGGAAGGAGGTTCCCATAGAGTATAAGGAAGCACTGTACTGTTTCACCATAAAAATTGCATTGATTCTAGGCACATATCTCAGTGTTCTTCCTTTTTGCATGCTAGCCCTCTTTAATTTATCCTGCTTCTCATGGCTCTGATGTTAAGAAAACATTCATTGGCAGCTTTCTCAAAGCCAGATACTTGGGATAACATGAGGAAAAGCAGAAGACTTGTTTAGCTATCTCCACATATCCACTGGGCGATGGCTTTCAAGACCCTCTCACAGATACTAAATTTCATGGATTCTCAAATTTTTAAATCAAATGGTATTATATTTGTGTTTAAATTATGCATATTTTATATAATCTTTAAATTGGTCTGTATTGTTCATTTTAAGTGTGTGTTTGTGTGTGTGTGTGTGTGTGACAGCAATATATATGTTGAAGTTGGAGGACAACTTTCAGTAGTCAGTTCTTCTTTCACTATGTTGGTCTTGGTAACTGAACGCATCTCATTTACCCACTATGCCATCTTTTCACCTCTAAATTACTTACAATATAACACAATGTAAGTTCTATGTCAATGGTTGTTCAACTAGATTTTTTAGGGTCTAATGATAAGGAAAAGTCTATATATGTTCAGCATAGATGAAACTTATAATTAATGCTTTTTGTTCTGAGATTGGATGGACCCTTGGCCGTGGAACATGTGAACATGGAGAGCTAACTATGCTTTGATGTTTCTTTGACTAAGGCTCAACTCTAATCTGATTATTTAAGACCTGTGATTTGACCTGTTATTGCTTGGGAATTTGGCATGACTCTGTGACCTCTTATTTGTC
Source organism: Sigmodon hispidus (assembly GCA_004025045.1). Classification (NCBI taxonomy): domain Eukaryota; kingdom Metazoa; phylum Chordata; class Mammalia; order Rodentia; family Cricetidae; genus Sigmodon; species Sigmodon hispidus. The sequence continues at coordinate 28,973 of PVIH01019333.1, read as the reverse complement.
ACTGATTCTACCCCTATTCAACACCATGGGCTTCATCCTGTGACATGCCTTTACTATGTACTCATATTTTTTCTCATGCTTTCCTTCATTCTTTATTGTGATAATAGGTTAGGTTTTAATTCTAAGATTAACATTTGTTTGATATAGAAAAATGAGAAGAGGAGTAACATTGTTAAGTTCATATTTATCAAATCTCTACAAAGTGACTGGATTTTAATACTTGAAATCCTGTAGCACTTTTTGGGGTAGGTAAAAATGATTATCTCTCATATTATCAATAAGGCTACTGGAGCATACAGAGATGAAACTGTATTTTTCAAGGGTACCCAACCAGTATATAAAGAAATTAGAACCTAAACTTTGATTTATATTACTGAAAAATTCTTGCTTTATACATTGCATGACACTACTTTAGAAATATTTAGTAGTAGTATTTCCTTTCATGGATTTTCATCAAAGTTCATATCAAAATTCATGTTTGCTTTGTTTTTAATCACAGTATAGTCATGCTTTGTATACAACATTGAATCTTATCCCTTTTTTTAAAGGGATATTTATTTACCCATGAAGATAAAAGAACTGTGAAAGTATCAAGTTTATGATGTCATACTATTTTACCAAGTAGGCACACTATTTAATTTCCTTCTGCCATATGGGTGGATATTTAGAAAAATTCCAAGTTTTTGTTAGCATTAATAGTGACAGAAAAACCTTAGTGACTAAAGCCAATGAGATATTTTGTAATAGTTTTTAAATACATTTTAAGGATGGCATTTCTGTATAAATAAGTAGGAAAAAAATTAGCTTGTAGACTAATGTTTCTAAAAATACAGCGTTTCCTAAACTTCCTGCATCATAAGCCTCATGATACTTGTTAACATGCCAATGTCTAGACATTTCCTCTAGTATATGTGAGAATTATAGCCTAAGAGTCAGTGTTTTTAAAAGACCTCCCCAGGTAAATATATTGAATACAAAAGCTACATGCAATTTGCCAATCTGTCTTTGCAAGTTTTTACCAATTTCTGCTCCCAGCTGTAGTTCTAAATTCAAGGAACTGTTCCTCCCCCTTCCCCACACAGCTAAGTTACTAATGGATATGAGGAACCAGGAACTCTTAGGAAAGCTGAAGAATTGAGCTGTTGAGTTATGAAAAATAGTTGCTCTCCACTTCCCATGCTCCAGCACATTCAGGAGAAGTTAGTTCAGGGGAGCCAGGCAGTGGAGGTGACTATGGAAAAGTGCCTGGTCAGCTGCCTGCTCCCTTAGGCCTGTTTCCTCTCTATTTGACAACACAAAACTGGCCCTAGGAAAAATGAGGGAGGCACTTTGTGCTGTTCATTGAGAACTCTTTCCTCTGCAGTATATGAGAGCGATACAAATGTGGACTTTGGGGTTGGATCTGGATTTGAATTGTAAATTTGATGTCTATTAACTAGGTGACAACTGATTTAAAGTCTACCCCCCATAACTTAGTTTTTAAATTTTATTTTTGTTATTCATTTTTTCCTATGTATGTATGTGAGTGTGAGCACGTCACATACCTGTGTAATAGCTTGTGGGAGTCACTTCTCTCCTTCCACCATGTGGGTACTGGGGATTAAACTCAGATTGTCACTTTACCTGCTGTTCTCTTCATGAAAGTGGTGCTGGTAGCCTCTTCCATTATGAAATATGGGCTAGGAAGCGTGTAGCATCATATCTCTTCTACTCTGTTGAGACTCTAGTGGAAGCTGGTTGCCTTGTCCCCTTGTCTCTCATTTTCAGACCCTCTAGTGCCTTATAAACAATAAAGACCTGCTAGATTCTTACCCGTGTTGTAGTGCTTGGTGCAATAGCCTAGATCCTTCTCATCTCGCAAGATAAATTGGGGAAGAGTCAACCCCTCAGCCACTTGGACAGCAGGAGCATCTTCTAGCCACTCAAACACGAGGTCATTCATTGTGTAGCCAACTGCAAAGGACAGATAGTAAAGAGCTTCAGAGTGTGTGTTTGCGGTGAGGAGAGAAGTGGAGTTAGAGTTGGCAAGGGAACATAGTTGAAGAGCAAGGTTTGGGGTTTAGAAATGGCACACTAAATCTTGGAAAAAAGGAATGTTTCTGAAGAGGGTATTTCCTCAGTTATCTCGCAGGCTTGAACTAAATGATCACGTCACAGAGATCTCAAGCTTGGTAAATGCCTAGAGAGAAATTATTCTGGCAGACTTAGGATGCAAGCCAGGAAGTTTGGAAAGATGTCAAGGACCCCAGCTGGGAACCTCCTGCCACTTCTTAAACCCAGAGGAGTAAGCATGTGTACCAACCACATGTCCTGAGCTGAGCCTCAGAGCCAGGGCTTCTGCCACTTCACCTCAGGGAAGAGAGAGCTATTTCTGTCCTTCCAGTCATGCATGGGAGAATGTGAGTACCACAGACTCCTAGCCAGGGACTTGAGATGGAAAAAATTTTTGACTTAATAGCGGAACATGCCAAGTTGCTCACAGATTACATGCAGTTCATGGAGGCTCCTGCCACTGGCATGACCACGTTCTCACATGTAAGGGGAGACCGCAGTTCACAGAATCTAGTGTAAGCTCCACTGTAGCTGTGTGACTTCAGGTGAGTCATCTACTCTTCTGTAAATTGAGCTGAGTAGAGGCTGCTCCACTAAGTTTTAAAGCTGTGAGGGATAATGGGAACCTGCTTGTAAAGGTGGTGTATGAGTTCTAGAGGGTGGACCACAAGGCACTTTCTTTGCATCACTGTTTCCATGTACAAAAACAATACAACAAGTTTTCTTCTCTGAGGGATGTCTCCTGATCTCAGTTTACCTCACCCAGGTGGCAGGTGAAGAGTGAAAGTAAATGATGAGCCATCCTTGCCATCCTTTGGCTTTTCTGTACATTTGCCAGCCCATGTAGGTTGACACCTTTGCATAGAGGACCATGGCTGACTTCACCTCTCTAGGCACTGCCCTATGTGCCTGAAGCCTGTCCTCTCATTTTTTTCTGTATCTATATTCACGGAGAGTCAGAGTTCCAAGGGTACCTCCATCTTGCCCCAAACTGGCATATATATTGGTATCTTTAATATTTTATTTCTGGGAGGGTAAAAGTGAAGCTACTTTAGGGACTACTAGAAGAAATTTGAACAGAGGAAGCACCCTCCAAATAGTGCCCTTGGCCAGCACAGGCACATTTCTGTGTAAGGCTGGGAATCATTATGTTCCTCAGCTCTATGGAATAGTCAACCCAGCAAGTAATGTGGGAACACAAAAACCACACTGGGCTAGGTATCAAGGAACCCTGGTTTCTAGTCTTATCCACGACAAGAACTGATTCTGTGTACTTGGGCAAGTCCCTCTCCTTTCTGAAATATTATTGGAGGTTATTAGTTAGCTGGTAATCTAGGCCTTGTCTTGCTGTTTACTAGAGACACTTACAGCTTTCCAGCTGCATCGTGCAGGTCTGGATGTCCATTGGAAAGTTCTTGAGGTCCATCGGGCAGGACAAAATGAGCGTTAATCTGGTGAGAGCAGTAAAAAAGTAATGACATCATTTTACTGGTGTGTTGCATTGTATAGCATGGACCATCTTCCCACCCTGCCATCTCCATCTGACTTCTTAATACAAAATCCCCTTGCTATATACTAGGTGCACCTGATGCTGTAGAGCACATTCCCATTCTTGAAGATGCGTAGTAATTTGTTGTCTGTGGTCACCTCATGGAAGTTGGCCCCTTTCTCATTGGCAAAGAAGAGATCTGGCTTCCAGATAGAGTCAAGCATGGAGGGATCTAGGTCCAGAGAGTCATCAGGATATTCTCGGTAGGCCAGCCGCGGGTCATTCCACTGTTGTCTCAAGAAGACATTTACTCGGTAGTCCTGGAGGTGTGTTGAAGAGGGCCTATCAGAGGCAGTGCTTTTCCCAAGGGTCCAGTAAATCCAACATGAGTAGAAGGATCATGAAGAGGAAATGCTGGAGGTGCATCTTGGGGGCAGTAGATTATTTTCCAATGGAGAAAGCCCACTTTGGCCAAATACAGCAAAAATGGGAAGGGAAATATCTACTATGTGCCAGACTCTCTGCTAAGTGCTTTTTTTGTAGGACTGGAGATTGAATTGAGGTTCTTGAGCATGCTAGGCAAATACTGTATCACCAAGCCACATTCTCAGCTCTAAGTGCTTTCCTCATAATGTATCATTTTATCTAAACCTCTCATCTTTATTGCATGGAGAATGGTTTCATGGTCTATACTTTGCATATGAATAACAAAGACCAGGAAAGATTGAAGTCAATCTGCTTAACATAGCTATTAGGTGGCAGAATTGGAATTTGAATTCAAGTTTTTCTGATTCAAAAGCCTGTACTCTGCATTGAGTTACTTCACGTATGTGATGAACTGTTCTGAGACTAGTTTGCATTTAGCTAGGGCAACCATTGATTAAGAGTAACCTCTCAGTCATCAACTCAAATCTCTGGTGTCTTAAGCTGTGATCACAAAGGAGGAACAGGATAATAGAAAGGAAATATTTGCTATCTGGTTTCTCCCATTCATAATGGAATGGGAGTGGGGAATAGGAAGACCCCTTACCATGGTGGTCTCAGTGACGGAGCCAAAGCTGTTGATGAAGATGTTGCAGGTCACATTCACAGGTGGGCCTAAAGGTAGCAAAGCACAGCCCATTGGCAGGGCATTCCAGAAAGCGGAGCCCAGGTTCCAAAAATCCCTCTCTGAGGTTCAGATCAGGCCACTGCTGGGAAAAGACTAACAGCTATATGGACCAGCAGGCAATAGGAAATCGAGGCTCCTTCTGAGCTATAAGATCTAGCCTTGGACTTCAGCCTCCTTCCTGAAGGCTGGCCACCAAGTACTGGCTACCACCCAAAATAGTAAGCATGGAGATTTAGTAGATGGACGTTTTTTACCTTTGAAATTGGGCCTAATCCTGGCATCATATCCAGATGTTCGTCCCATAAGCTTATCCAAGAAATCAGAGGGGGACATGGGCTGGGACCCTTTGGGCCCAGATTTGACATCCTCTTTTGCCAAAGCCACACTGGACAGAAGAAGAAAAGAAGTTTGAGGATAGTTGTTTTCTATGTTTTTCACAGATTATGCTTTCCCATCTCCATCCCCCTTTGGTGAATCTGTTCATTGGGCAAGAAGATGAGAGAATGGGTCTCTGGTATACTAAATTAGTAGACAAAAAGAGTTATGAGCCATCATGGCTGGCCAGCAATAGTCTTAGGAAATGGCTTTCACATAGATTATATGTTTTTACTCTTAATTCTCAATAACGAGGCATTAAAGCTATTATTTCCAGATGAGAAAACAGGCTTGAAAGGTAGAGTTACCTGCCCAAAGTCTCAGAACTTCTGAGTGATACAGTCAGCACTCAAACACTGGACTAAGAACCTACTTAGTGTTCTCTTCCTGAAGGCACTTTGAAAGCATTCAGAGAAGAATAGCATCTTACCCAGTGTGTTGTTAATATAGCCTAGCCAATGATAGTAGGGGCTGTAGAACAAACAGCTTCCCTGAGAGCTGCTATAAGTTGCTTGGGCTTTCTTTAAGATTTGCAGGATTTAGGACTCAGCTTCTGTTGGGGTAGCCTTGGTTTGTGCCATTTTTCTTTCTTTTTTGCATGAAAAGAAGCTGTGTTTAAGTGTAGGGTCATGACTAATACAGGCAGGTGAATATGGTAATTAAGCAGGGATCTATAGCCATGAGAGATTTTCCCAATAGAATGAATTCCCATTTTTCTCTACCTAATAGCTTGATCTGGGGGAAAATGTCACTATTTTTTGGCCTGGCATAGAATCCAATTGCCTCTTTTCTCCTGTCAGTTTTCTTCCTAAGAGAGCCAAGGAGATGGATCGGTGAATAAAATGCTTGTTTCACAAGCATAAGGAACAAAATTCTGATCCTCAGCACCCAAGTAAAATTCTGGTGGAAATGGCAACACACTTGTAATCCTACCACTAGGGAGTTTAGCTCTCCTGTGAAAGCTGGATAGCTAGATAAGCTGAAATTGGCTAGTTATGGGAACAGAGGACTGTGTCTCTATTTAAGATAAAGAATGGTTGAAGAAGACACTTGACATCTACCTCAGACCTCTACACATATATGCACACATGCTTGTCAGTGTGCGCCTACATGCATTTGTGCCCCCACATAAACAAACACTTGTACACACATAGACACAAGTTACTTTTTGGAGCAGAAAAGTCCTTTCCACATACTCATTTACAAGCATACCAGCCAACACAAAGACTAGGTACCAGGGACACAGCAAAACCAGAGCAGAGGTAGATCTCAAGGCTGAACTTAGGCCAGACACTCAGGCAGGTACTTTTTTGATGCATTTTTTTTGTCATCACTGTGCTGGATATATTCATCTCCACAGATCTCACAACTGCCGCACTGTGGAACTGAGCAGCAGGATAGTAGCTACCTTTCTGTGTCCCAGTCTCCTTTGAGCCAGTGGCTCCCATTCCTCAATAATTCTTGGTTTTGGTCAGTGACTGGTAGACTCATTAAAGGAGTTGAGGCACCACATTAAATGGTCAACAAGCCTTATCTAGGTTAATTCTCACACCAGTCCTCCCTGATTATCTCTTTTACAATTGGCTATCTGTGTCCATGGGACATTGGTTCTAGAACACCTTTGTAGATAAGCAAATGTTCAGATGCTTAAGTCTTTTATATATAATGGTCTTTTTATATAACCTGTGCATATCTTCCTCTATACTAGTAAATCATTTCTGGGCTCTAATACTTAATTCACGTAGTTGTTTATGGACTAATGACAAAGTCTAAATATGACCAGCACAAGTGCTATTAAACATTTTGTATCTGTGATGTTTGAATCTGAAGATACAGAAGTAATGGCTATGAAGGACTGACTATAGATCAGGAGATGAGGGAGCAGTAAGGTAAAAGTGAAGTGACTCATCCACCTATAGCTAGTGAATGGTGAAGCCAGAGTTCAGAGCAAGAGCCAGAGCCAGTAACTCCAAACTCAATGTCTATGTCACAGTACTATCACAAGACAAGTAGCCCAGGATGATCTACTAGAGTGAGGAATGCTCAAGACCTGTTGCACTGTGACTTTCTAGAGTTCTGTCATGAATCCCCCAAAGCAGGTGGAATCCCTTGCCCTGGGGACAGAGGCCACCCTGGCCCCTGGCAGGAATAGCAAGAACAGGTGGCTTAGGCAGGCTGGGGAAATCCAAGGAGGTTGGTAGTGATGCTGGGGCAGGTAGAAGTCTGTGGCTTCACCACAGGATGTCTACTAGCCAGGTGCTTCTGATGCTGCTGTTGCTGCTGCTATTGGCCATCTGCCACCTGCCTGCTGGGAGGCCATATGGCCCTGCCTACCGAGCAGCCAGACCTCTCTACTGTCCTCCGCTTCGCTCAGGTCACCTCTTCACTAGTGCCTGTCCTAGAACTCTACAATAGGCTATGAATCTTCTCTTTTAGTCCCCAAACCTGTTTTGGTCCCCCATCTTCTGAGATGATCTTATCTAAGGAAACATGACTAAGAGTTCCTTTGTGAAAACACTCTACTTTTTCATTTCTGAAAAGTTCCAAATCCTGACAGGATCTAGAAGGATCAAGAACTAACAGTCCTCATACAAGGCTCTTGAGAGGGATGAGGAAAGAAGTTTGATTCAACTACTGGGTACTTGACAACCTTGAGCAGCTCACTACCCTCCACTAGGCTTCAGTTTCCTTATATATAACAGATTGCCTGAACTTCAGACTCTCTAAGAGCCCACTTCCTCTCATTGCATTCAGTTTATCAGTACACTTGGTACTTCTACCAACTGGTCTGGGATCCTGAGGCAGTGTCCCCTCTACAAGGGTCAACTCACTGACCCCTTATGCCTGTTTTGTCTGTATCCCTTTCAACTCCCTCTAAGCTGCCTTTCCACCCTGAGCTGCTTTTCACTTCTAAGTGTACTTTCCCATGTGAAAACTCCTTCCTGCCTGCCATCCAGTGCGTCCACAAGCAATGGGGCAGCAAGTGCCTCAGAAGCAAGATGTTGTGGGACACTCCTTGAGTTAAGAGGAAAAAGACACTTCTCCGGCATCCACTCTTTCCACTTCATGAGGTATTCCTTTGAAGACCAGTTCAGCCAAGCCATAGCCATCTTTCTACTCGGTATACTTTGTCAAGCCAGACTAGCTCTCATTATAATGAGTGGGGGGCCAATGGTCAGAGGACATTTACAGTGAGCCCCAAGAATTTCTTGCTTGGAAACACAAGAAATAACTGCTACCTGCTTCCTCTAAAAGGACAGCGAGCAGTTATGTGTACGTGGGCAGGGTAATTGCAGAAAGCTAAGGTTCAGGTAGCCCAGCTCCATTCTGTTGTGGTCCTGTAGCAGAACTATGCCACCTGCAGCCTCTTTGGCAGGCATCTGACATGTTTCTGTCATTTTTTTAGGGGTCCAGCAGGTAGGGAGATAGGGTTCAGTTTCAGGACAAATGACCTCCATTTTAGGACTCAGCTATCTAGCCCCTACCCAGGTCCATGCAGTTCACCCACACAAAGCTTTTCCATCCATACTGGACAGCTCCTGGGTCCTGACTAAGGAAGGGAGGGTGTGTCCTCCCCGCGTGCCCTCCAAACTGTTTTTTTCAAACTTAGAAGAAACTGTGCCAGCTACCCCAATCTGTTATCACCAGCCCCCCAGTTAGTGTTTGCATGCACCTCTTTCTCATCCCACTGAGCTCACCTGAGGAGGACCTTCCCTGGAAGGGTCCAGAAAAGAAAGAAGAGGGCTGCAGGAACAAGGGTTGTCATTCTGCAGGGACCTTGGAGTCCTTCCTTAGCCTGGCTGCCAAGGTGAGAGCAGGTATCCTGGTGGGAAAGCCAACAGTATAGAGCCCTTCTCCAACTTGGGCTAGAATAAGGAGCCTGTGTGGCCGGGCTAGGAATTGAGTTCTCTTTCCTCTCCTGCCACTTTTCTGCCCTGTCCTTAGCAGTCAGGGTCTAGAACTATTCCCCCTGGAACTGAACCTGATACGACTAACCCTACCAGCTCCAGCTCCGGCTTGGACTTGTCTTGGACCGAGGAGGGCCTCAGCCTGCCGGTTAGGGAGCCAGAAAAAGATTCTCTCTGGGTAGCAGTCAGTCTGCAAACCCTGGAGAGTCTCAGAGGGGAGGGAGGAAGGAGCCCGGTTAGAAAGATGTTTCCCTCCCTCCCACATCCCCCTAGATGCACCCTCGGAAAGCAGCAATTTAAAGGCACAGTCGCCAGCAGCTGGAGTGGGGTTCCCAGCTTGTCTGAGTACTGGGGAGGAGCTTGGACTGCTGAGCCACTGCCTGGGGAGAGCCTGAGGTGTGTTAGGTCCAGCCTTCAACTCACCAAGAGGAATGTTCACACACAGGCAGCCTTTTACCACCCCTGTATCCAACAGCTTTCTTTTCAGCCTGGAGCCAAGATGGGGCACTAGAATAAAATCTTAATGCTTTTTCTAAGGGGAAAAAGACCTTGGAGGTGTCATAAGGGAGCCCCAGGGTATCCTAAAGATGATGGCTTCAGGTCAAACACGTATAGAGGAGGCTGACTGCAGGGGCTGCTTTTTTGTATGCTCTAGATGGAGGCATGGAGGGTGGCAGTCCATAGTCTGCCCCTCTCTTTTTTTTTTTTTTTTAAAACTTTATTTATTTATTTGCCTTGGTGTTTGCCTGGAACTGGAACCACAGACAGTTGTTAGCTGCCATGTGGGTGCTAGGAATCGAACCCGGGTCCTCTGGAAGAGCAGATGGTGCTCTTAACCGCTGAGCCATCTCTCCAGCCCCGTCTGCCCCTCTCTTTACCTGCCCAGTTCTTTTTCCTATCCCCTTCAGCCTGGTAGTTGTGCATTCTCTTTCTTGCTTGGTTTCCCTCCCTCAGGTAATCTCTCTGGAGCCTGTCACCTGTTGTAGCTCTCAAAATGCTTCCTCAGTATTCCTTCCCAGGCCTGCTTGTGGGAAGGGACAACTATCCTGGATGGAGGTGAGGGCCGAGCATGGCTGGGGCATTCTTTGAGGAATCACAGGTGGGGAGGACAGTGCTAGCAGCCTCACATCCCTGGGTGGAGGAAGCGAGATGGAGTGTAAGCTAGCTTCTTCCCTCGCTCGCTCGCTCTCTGCACACTTGCTCATGCCCTCCAGATGCTTAAGGAAGCTCCCCTTTCTCCTGTTTGCCTGTGGGTCCAGCTTTCCCCATGCGCCATCTAAAGAAGCGCAGGGACTTCCTTCCCTAGTGCCTCTCCCTCCCTGCTTTGTCCGCTTCCTCTCCCTGAACTTTGCCATCATCCACCTTTGTATCTCAGTTTTCCTGTTCCTTCTCTCTACTTCACCCCCTGTGTGTTCCCCACTTTCCCTTCTCTTGCATAATTTTCTTTCTCGAGCTCCCCTGTGTCTTAACTCTCTCACACTTGCCTCCTAAACTATAGCAGTGAAAAACCAAAAGCTTTCTTTTCTTCACTGGAAAGTCTTCTCTCAGCTCTGCAGAGTTTGAGTGTGTGCTGGGGGAAGGGGATCTGGGCCACTTTATACTGATCAATTTGTCATCTAGCTGGCCATAGCCTCTCCAGCCTCTCCAGAAAGAGATTTGGGAAGATTGGATGCTCTTGCTCTGAGAGTCAGTCCTATTGCCTATATGGAGGGATTAATAGCAAGGCATTCATGTGTAGAACTTGTGCAGCATCTCCATTTTTTTTTTGCTGTGTTATTATTGAGGAAGAAGATTTTTCAAATTACAGATGAAAGCCAAAGAAGAGAATTTTCAAAAATAAATGCTGAAATATTGATGAGTGAGCTGAGCTTTTGGAATTGGGACTGAGAATGTTATATGCTTCAATGCTTGTATGGTGGGTAAAAACAAAATACTAATTACCCTGGTAACATCTTTAGCCACCCTTTCACCTGCTCCCCGTTCTTCCTTGTTTCCCCTAAGTGTTGCATAACCCACTTTTAGGCAGGAACAGAACCTGGAACCTTTGAGGGCAGAGCACCAGGCTGGGAGTCTGTGAGCAGGGTTGCACTTGTCTCTTTTGAGTAACTTCTCTACCCTCTTGACAGCCCTAGCCTGTCTATCCCCTTGGTCTCTTCTCTCAGGTTTCAGGGTAAAATCCTGCCAAATTATCTAGTCATACTTTTCATTTCACTGATTTGTCTAACATTGTTTTACTCTGTCTTCCTAGTTTGGCGGTATTTTCACATGTTGCCTACCAAGTATTCTGCCCTATATTCTTACTCATCTGAACTCAGTGTTCTTGTTGCTTTGTCAAGCAAGATTATGAAACCACCGTCACTGCACTTTGAGTTAGGAGACCCTTTGTGTATTCTCTCCAGTTCTTCCATCTCCTCAGCCTGCCACACTCGCTAATTTCCTTGCCTTTCCTCACCTCTGTCAAGAGCTCCCTGAGAGCAGGGACACATCATCTAGCAAATTCACAGCACAGGATAGGCAATTAGGGAACACTTTTAAAAAGTGCACTCTTGGCACCTGGATTCTCAAGATTACCACCTATGAATCACTCTCTGTCAAGTTAGAATGATAAGTTTGACATACAGAGAAAGGACCAGCGTGAGGCAATGTTAATAAGGAGAAATGAGGAAGCAGTTTTTACTCACTTGCCCCTTGGGCCCATGGCCTCACATTCAGTCATCTGGAATTCTGGGCTAATGGAAGGCATAGTCCCCTGGGGACTGGTCCATTGTTGCAGGTCTCACCTCCTCTGTGCCCCATGGGAGCCCTGAGAGCTGAAAGCATGGCAGGGTCAGCTTCCTAGAAGGATAAATTCTCTCTCAGAAGAGGCTACAGCAATGAGCAAATGTCTGGCTGGTCTGATGAAGAGGTACAGCCTTCCTAGGGGTGCCCAGAAGCAGACTCTGAATAAAGAAGGAAACAAAAACTGAGGAAACTGCTGCTTGGTAGTGGCAAGAATCGGTTGAGATGTCAGTTGTGAAATCTGCTGTACCAAATAGGAAACTATTTCTCTGAAATGATGGTAGAGGAGGATACAAAGTTGTGTCAGGCCTTGACCTATATAACTGCTTTTCCTTCTCACTACCACACTCTGATGCACGTGAATCTCCATGTTCCAAAAAGTACTGCTTGGCAATTGGATACTACATTGGCATGAGAACTGGCTTCTGTACATTGCTGAAGTGGTATAGAAATTACAATGTTTTTCATGATTTGTTTTGAAAAAAAATTACTTCTATAAGTGTGTTTTTGTAAGTGCTAAAAGTGCATTAAACACATTTTCACAAATGTTTAATTTCACAAAGGGAAGCTATCAGCTTCAGTCTGATACAGTGAAAATTGCAGCTGCACCCTGTTGACAGGTAGAATCCCAGAAACTTCATATGAAGAGCAGCATTTCATTATTAGAATGGGTATTGTTTGTAAATGTGTCTTCTGGGCTCCATTTGGGGAGGTAAAATAGGAGAATGGTTTGGCATAACTTCCTGGACCTCTTCCAATAATTGTGAGTGCTGTGATCCTGATATTGGCCATTTCATTTATTGAAGTAGAGCATGGCCTGAGATGAGAAATACCTCAAAAGGTAGGCTGTATTTATAGTCTGAGAAAACTTAAGTTTTTGGAAGTAATGGAATAGGAAGTTGAAAGGGAGTGTGTATGAAAATAAAAGACAGACACCCTTTAAGAAATCTGCTTCTATTTATCAGTATTTTTGTTAGATCTTCAAGGAACTCTGCTATGTCATTTTTCTGTATGTGAAATTTTCTTTTCAGACTCATTTTTAACTTTCAAGGATGTGATAGTTTGTGTGAAAGTAGGAGCTCCACTTGGTGCTTGGGAGCATTGGCAGCAGAGGCCCTTTAGCTCTCTAGATATTGGAAGATGGGGCAAAGAGTATGGCAGAGTGCAGCATCAGAGATGCTGAGAGTTTTCACAGTGCTGGATTCAGGTGGAACAAGGGAGAACAAAATTGTATGTGTGAGATATATTCACCAAGCTTGGGAGAGTGAGTGGTTCAAGTTTGATGCTTCAAAGATTTGACCTGCTTTTCATGAAACATTTGAGACATGGACTTTGCAGGGATAGTTGTGGAATTATAAACTTTCAGGAGACATGTAGAGAGGTTAACTGAGATCCTTTCAGTGTTCAAGGACAGGGCAACTCTTAGCATCAGAACAGCATCAGGGGCAACCCCTGCCTTTGTTGCTGGCTTCTGTATTCACTGCCCAGGATAGAACAGTGTGGTAGTGCTCTAGCTAGAGACTGTGTATTGACTGGCACTAAAATCTGGATGGTTTCTTCCCTGCTACATCCTCAGAATCATCATTCACTTCATTCTTCACTTGAGGGCAATTTACTGGATGTGCAGAAGTTTCCGTAAGATTTCCCACAGAGTTTGCATTGATTCTCCTAGACTCTCGACTTTTATAACTCTTCTCCCATCTTGTTCAGATATGAATGGACTATGTCACAACTCTCTTCAAAGCTAAATTTTCTTTTTGTTTGTGGCTATTGTTAGTTATTTTGCTCTTGGGGAGAGACAAATAAGGGGTGAGTTCGAATCTATGTAGCCATGCGTCTAGGGGTGTACCCTCTGTATGCTGCATCATGTCGGCTTTACCACATGGCCATTACATGCCAGGAATTCTTATTTCATCTGGTGCCATGCATGCCAGGAACACTTTCAGCTATGCTTGTGAATATCTTATTTTACTCATTTGGACATTGTTGATAATCTGTGGCTGTGATTAAAATGAGAAGCCCTTACATAGCAAAAGCAACAGAATTTAGGAAAATAAATATTTATTGTATCAAATGGATTTCATTTCTATTAGTTCATGCATGTATTCCACAAAGATGTTTTGAGTGCAAATCATGTGGCAGATGTTCTAGATGCCAGAGATATGAAAGTGAACAACAAATCATCAGTCTGTGCTTTTGTGTAGCATGTAGCATGTATTAGTGAGTTAGTAATATAGTTCCTTTCTAAGAGGGGCTTCTGCCTGGATTATCAGGTTCGGGCCTGAGTGCCTTTCATAATATCTGAGCAGGTTACATATCACAGGGCATAGAAAACAAGTAACTTCAGCAGGCAGTAGTGAGCTTCATTTCCACCTACTGCAGAATCTACCTGCTAGTGATGTCATAGCTCATTACTCTTCAGAAACCTTCCCAAATGCTTATACTCTCCAGTAATCCAGCTGTAAACACAGTTGCCTCGCTGGGAGTCTTAGCTGAGATTAGTAGCACTGTTCACTGTGGAGACGCTCTAAGTAGTTTCTAATTTAGAATTGTGGTTCCCTTCTTTTCCTCCTTTATTGTATTTTTTTATATCTTTCTTTTATTTTTCATCATGATTTAATTAAATGTCCAGTGTGTTGGGTAGGACACCAAACATTGGAGCATGGAAAACTTTGTTGACTACATAGTTATGTACAAAGTTGAATTTGCAGTAGTTACATCAGTATTACAAATAGAGCTAAATCTCAAAAATCTATATGCCAAGAGTTAGAAATTTAACTGAATGAACATTGTACTAGCCTAACCTTGCATGCCTGTGGGGCTCATCTTCTGAGTATGCACATATGTGTGCATGCAGATAGTTCCCTCCTTCATAATGTGAAGGTGATACTCCTGCTGCTCACAATTATCATCCAGAAGCCACTGACTGTAGCTGAAGAATTTCGATTTTGATGAGTAAACCTTTTGATTTGTTGCTGTGATTTCTACATATACTGTGCTAATGAAGCCCCATTAGCCACAATTACTTAGCCAGAATAATTGGAAGCCCTAGGTAAGGTGCCAAATTGAACCACTTATTTTTGTACCCCAGGATGATTACTCATTTTTGTGACGTTTATACTGCATATGGCCCCAGGTGAAAAAAATCTAAAATATTAGATACTTAAATCATCAAAGCTGCTAATCAGATAACAGGCTACTCTAAATCTCAGCAGGTCACACACATCAGCTTTTGCTGCCACCTGCTCCTGCGGTGTCAGCAACATCATCCTTAGACATTGAATGATGCTTTGAAAACTCTGACTTTTCTTTCTACCCATTGTCAGTTTCTTTCTGTAACCTTCACTTTGCCTTTCTACCATGTATTACATCCCACGTGTTCTATAATCCCCTCACTTTCCACAGCAGTGTGCCCACTGCTGAGTCAAAGGCAGGTGCTCTTCCACAACTGCAAACCCAGTACAACTAGCTTCAATTATGGTCCAGTTTCAAGAGAGACAAATAGGATGCTGAGGTCTTGATATTTTCAGGCAAGCAGTAGCACAGAGGCAGGAAATCTGCTCAGCTGTATTACCTTAAGCAAAAGGACTTGGGAGACCATGTGTTCTCCATGTATATCACCAAGACTATGAAATGGTAAAATGAAATAGAAGACAACTGTTTAGAAAGCGTACTGAGTAGGGATGAATATTTTAGCACTGTGGAGAAGCACCCATTAGGAAACTGGGAGTGGGAGCAGGGCAGTTCAGCTTAGGCAGGGGAGAATTTTCTTTGCTTTTTCTTTTCTTTTTCTGTTTTTTTTTTAATGGCCCTGATGCCAACAGAATATTTGCTGTGAATCCATTCAAAATCCAATAGCAGTCAGCAGTAGTCAGAGGAGAAAGCCAAAGTGCTAAGCCTCGGATTGCCATGCATGCCTGCATTATCAGCACTTGGATGACAGAAGCAGGAGGATGGTATGTTTGAGGTCAGCCTGGGATACATAGAGAATATGAGGCCAGTAGGGGCAATGTAGGAAGACTCCGTTAACAAAGCAAAACAGATAAAACTGCCCAAAGACAAAACAAAACTCACAACAAAAAATACCTCTTTATCATCAAAATTCTAGGATTTAGTCTCCCTGAGAAGCTTTTAATCAATGCTGAAATGTTTGGTGTCTAAGGATTATTCATTCATGAATCATGCTATAGAATTTAGTCTACTGTAGCTTCTAATGACTCCAAAGGATCCTCACCATGGCACTGTCTTGAGTGGATTGATTATTTTATCCTGTAGAGACTAAAAAAAAGCATAGTTATTATGAGAAGTTTCAGGCATTCAAATGGGCTCAAATAGTCAGAGGTAAGGAAGTTGTTCCAAGTTGGTGAGATAAAGAACAATTATGTGATACATTTTAGCATCCTGTTTCAATTGGTCCTTCTTTTTTTCTTTTTTATTTTCTATTATTTTTTGAAAATCAGTATCAAACATTATAGAAAAAAGCAAAACATTCAGACTAGATAACAAAAAACCCATACAGTAATAAAACTTAAAATACATGAAACATAAAAAATAAAATCTAAAGCTTCTCAAGCCAGGTTAGGCTCAGCTACAGATAAAGAAAGCACAGTAGGTCACAGCTAATGCCCATAGATGCACAATGGACACCACAAATTTCTGCTAAGCAACCCTTCTGCAGTCAAACCAGAAGTTTTGTTTTGTTGTTGTTGTTGTTGTTGTTGTGTGTGTGTTTTAAATCACTTTATTCACCCATCATCTTTCAATGAAAAACAGAATATTTTTGCTTAAAGTCCATTAATAAGTGAGTACATCCCCTGCTTATCTTTCTGGGTTTGTGATACCTTGCTCAGGAGGATATTCTTCAAATCCATCCATTTGCCTGCAAATTTTAGGATCTCATTTTTTCTTACTGCTGAGTAGTACTCCATTGTGTAGATGTACCACAAATTGTTAATCCATTCTTCAGTTGATGGGCATCTAGGTTGTTTCCAGGTTCTTGCTATTATGAATAATGCTATGAACATAGTTGAGCTAATTAATGCCTTTGGGGTGTGAATGTGCCTCTTTAGGGTATATGCTCAATAGTGGTATTGCTAGATCCTTGGGGAGATTGATTCTCAGTTTTCTGAGAAATCACCATACTACATTCCAGAGTGGCTGAACAAGCTTAGATTCCCACCAACAATGGAAGAGTATTCCCCTTGCTCCTCATCCTCTCCAGCATAGGCTGTCATCTGTGTTTTTGATATTAGCCATTCTGACAGGTGTAATGTGGTATCTCAAAGTTGCATTTCTCTGATGGTTAAAGCTGTTGAGCATTTTTTCAAGTGTCTTTCAGCCATTTTTAATTCTTCAGCTGAGAATTCCCTTTTTAGTTTTGAACCCCATTTTTTGATTGGGTTATTTAGGGCTTTGGGTTCTAGTTTCAATTGGTCCTTCTTTGATTCTCTTTGCAGATGGACAAAGTCATAAAATACTATACAATCTTCTTATGCTTTCACTATTATCCTACTTTGATAACCCCATACATAACTATATAATGTTTACAAATTAGTAAATAAATCAAGATAGACAATAAAAGATTCTCTATAAAGCTTTTATTCTGTAGCTAGTGGCCGGGAACTATTTCAGTATCTAATATGCAGTTCTGCACCCTGTCCCTCCACTGCTCTGTACTAGCAAGCTGTCAGAGTGTCATCCTCAAGAGATGAATTGAATTCTCCTCATGCCCAGCAAAAGTTACAGATAATCTTTTCAATTAAGTTAGCAAATCAGGCAGTGGGAAGTACAGAATGTTTGATACTTCATTGGACTTTATTCTATCATGCATCTCTCACGGTCTCAGGAGATGAGTAGAAAGTGGAAAAGAGACAGCATTCAAGTTTTGAAGGAATCTAAAGCCACCCTGGAGGCTTTTATTCAAAGAAACTACACCTTCCAGCCTGTGTTCCCCAAAATGTGGTTGTAGAATAGGCCTTTTCCCCAAAGGTCAGAGAGGTTACTGTGAACTCAGGAGATCCAGCCAGCCAGGCTTTGACTAGCTATTCAAGGTCAAATGAGAATAAACTGGATTCTTAGTATTTGCTTAAAATATTAAGTAAAAGCAGGAGTCAAAGTTAATGCTTGCTTCCTTGCCAAACTTTTCTGTGGTTAGTGATGAAGTTGTCTTAATCCCAGTGAAGATATCCTTTCTTCCACAAGATGAACTAGAAATAGAATAACTCAGTTGTTCTTCTAAAGGTCTTCTTTTCTTTCCAAAGTCGTCTCCTTATGATGCTACTTCCCTTTAGTCCTGCCTAGTAGTTTGCCTTTCCACTAATGATGATCAGAAATGTCAGTAAAATTGACTGTCCTCTTAGGTGATTTAGACATGTCTTCTGACTTCTGATTTTTATTTGCTGGCTGAAACGTTGTTTGAGTGAAGAATGGGGAGAAAGACTACTATTTGAGAGAAGAGACTTTTTTTTCATGTGGCAAAAAGAAGGTTAGACTTCCCCATATTCTTCAACTTCAAAATCTGATGCAAAATCAAGTAAGGTGTGGCCAGATCTTTAAGACCAAATGCAAGTTCTTCTTTTTGAAGGCCACAGGTGTGACCAGTAGTCACTGAAGTGAAAGGCTCAAGATGACCCAAGGATTGAGTGAAGAAGTTGGATGAGATGTCTGAAGTTTTGATTTTTTTTTTTAATCTTTTCTTATCAGGTTGTTCCCTCCCACCAAAAACTTAAAACTAGTTTAATTTATGCTCTTTGACATTTCCACTGTTTTCTTCCCCGAAAGACATGTACATACACACCTATGCTATGTACTATACTTCATAGCCATGATCTCCTCTTGTTACAGCACAAGGTCAGGAAAGCTAACCCTCCTGGGTTTCCAGTTTTTAAGCAAGAGCCATGAAAGATATTTTACATTAAGCCATAAGTTAGTCAAATTATGCATATATAATATATATTTTCTAGTATTTACTCAGTAACTTATTCTCAAAAATACCAGAGCCAAGAATGAAGATAGGAGTTAGCAAGAAAGAAAAACATAATTGGATCAGATTCCTGTAAATTTCTTGATATCTTCTCATTTACCCAGTGTGTGTGTATATGTGTGTGTGTGTGTGTGTGTGTGTGTATGTGTGTGTGAGAGAGAGACAGAGAGACAGAGACAGAGAGACTGTCTTTGTGTTTATGTGGTGATTTGAATGAGAATGATCCCTATGTATGCTTGGTCCCTAGTTTAAACATTGAAAACAGGTTTATGAGGTGTGGTCTTGTAGGAGGAGGTGTGTCACTGGGATTGGGCTTTGAGGTTTCAAAAGCCCATTCATGGCATTACCAGTTAATTAGTTTCTTTCTGCCTTGAGCTTACAGATCAGATGTAGTAAGCACTCAGCTTCTGTTCTAGTGTTATGCCTGCCTGCCTGCTGCCATGCTCCTCACCATGATGATCATGGAATATGCAAACCTCCAATAAAATTCTTTGAAGATGGTGTCTCTTCACAGCAATAGAAAGGCAACTAATTTATACTGTGTGTATTATGTGTGTGTTGTGTTGTTTGTGGACATATCTATGTGAACACATTCAGTGGCCAAAGGAAGACATGAAGTGTCTTCCTCTATTGCTCTCTGCCTTATTGATTACGCTATTGTTTTGAGCCAGGATCTCTCACTGAACTGAATATTTGTTGTTTTGGCTACATAAGAGAGACTGAGGAGTCCCTGTCTTAGTACTCTTATGCAGGAGTTACAGGCATGTACAGCCATGTCAGACTTTTGATGTGGGTGCTGGACATTCAAAATCTGATCTTCATGTTTGTATAGGCAAGCACTCTTACATACTAAGCTTTCTCCTCAGCCTTCTGAATCATTTCTTTAAAATGTATTCTTTGAGACCACCTTCCTTTGTAACTCTGGTATCTATTATTTTAATACAATGATGACAATAATGTCTTGAAAATGTCTTTATCTAGAAACCTGCTCAACATGGTTTTGTAATGAATTGCCATAGTGGGCAGAAAGGCTCTTCTTTGGCAACAAGAAGTTAAACAACTTATTTCCCAAGAGACAAGTAGGTACATGTTATGGGCAGTTTTGAGTTCTCTGCTTTAAGAAAGCCCAACCTTACAGGGCATGGTGGCATAGGCCTATAATCGTAGAATTTTGATGGTGGAATTAGGTGGATCAGGACTTTCAAGCTAGCTCAGCTATATATAAAGTTTGAAACCAGCCTAGACTGCATGGAACCTTGTCTCTAAATGCACAAAGCAAAACAAAGCTCATTCTAGTAGTTGGTAGATGGCCCAGTACCAGCAGATCCATTCTATCTCTAGGAGAATACACCATGTAGAAGGGATTCTGCCCCTACAGAGTTGACCTCTGTGTGCTAGAAATTTTTGATAGCACTTCCATAGCATTATTTTGTTTGAGTCATAAATATCCTTATTCCTAGAAACAAGCTCAGAAATGACAACTGAAATCCAAGCCTTATAGACAGAACTTTTGGGTCCTAACAACTTTTTCAGTTTATGTGGAGGTGTAAGAGCACCAGAGCCTGGCTTATTGTGTTTGGTGAATAAAGAATGAGTATTTGCAGGAACTATCTGAAGAAGAGGCTCACAGCTGTGGTTCCTTTGCTCTGTTTCTGTGGACTATAGCAAAAGACATGATATTTTGTGTTGTTGCTGGTCCTGGTAATTTGTGTAGGGGGTTAGTTTATTTATTTTTGTACTATACATTTTTATTGGGTGTTTGTGTAGGGGGTTAGTTTATTTATTTTTGTACCATACATTTTTATTGGCCAACACATGCTTCAAATAGTACCAATTAATGTCTTTTCTTTGACCCTATTATTCTCATTAAGTCAGTCAGCACAGCTTGTTCCTGAATTCTCTTTAGAAAGTAGGCAAAGTGGGTAGGCTTTGGGTAGCCTAGTTGAGTTCAGATCTTTCTTCTTTTCCTTACTATATGACCTTTTACAAGAATTTTAACTATCCTAAGTTGCCATGTCCCCAGTTTTTTTGTCTTGTTTGTTTTGCTTTGTTTTTAGACAGAATCTTGCTATGTAGTCCATGCTGCCCTGGAACTCTATGTATCCCAGACTGCCTTGGGCTCAGACCCTCCTGTACTGGCCTCCCAAGTGCTGGAATTGCATGCATGCATCACCACACCCCATTCTCTACCCTGTTTGTTAACTGAGAAAACAAACTCCATCAGGGTTGTTGTGAATATTAAGTGGACTAAGAGACATTAGGCACTAGAGCATGGTCAGATACACAGCAGTTGATAAATGATGATTATGACTCTCAACCCTGGGGCTCTTCTTTCATTTGCTCTGTGGTCTGGAATGGTTTTGTTATACTGTGCTCCTAGCTAAGTGGTGGGAAGATGCCAGAACTGAGACCTTAGAAAGAATGTGGGCCTTAGAAAGAATACCATTTAGAGCTCAGTTTGAACAACGGCCAATGCTTACTAGGGCATTGGTACCTTGGCTGATAAAGCATCCCGAATGAGGGTATGGATCTGGAAGAAGAGAGATAGAAATATTGCTAAGGGTACAGAGGAGTGAAAATTGGGAGGACAAAGGAATAAAAGCAAAGAAGACTTTGTCGGGAAGGGAAAATGGGGAGACAGGAAGAAAGAGATTGCAAAAGAGTAAAGGATACAACTAAAGAGGCACTAAATTGCTCCTGGAACATTAAGCACAAATGAAAGAAAATAAAATTAACATCTTTATTGAAGAGGAAAACAAGGAAGGAGGAAATATCCTTGTTTAGGGAAAATCTCATATGGAAAGGAGCAGTTGCTGGGGACCTTTGGAGGCTGGTTACCATGGTGATGCTATATGTCTTCTTTTCTGTTACCTTGTGATTCTGTCAGCAGATGGCTTCTTTCTGCTTTAATTTCTTTTTTTTTGTGAGCTGGAAAATAACTTTATTTGTTCTAGGGAGTTGGTCAGTCTTCTCAGAATTTCTGAATTTGCTTCTTGGTGCCAGCAGCCTTGGTGACCTTGAGCACATTAAAGCGCACCATCTTGCTCAGGGGTCTACACTCTCACACAGTGACAATGTCTTCGGTCTGTACATCCCTGAAACACAGGGACAGGTGCACAGACATGTTTTTGTGGCACTTCTCAAAGCGATTGTACTTCCGGA
This sequence comes from Sigmodon hispidus, assembly GCA_004025045.1. Classification (NCBI taxonomy): domain Eukaryota; kingdom Metazoa; phylum Chordata; class Mammalia; order Rodentia; family Cricetidae; genus Sigmodon; species Sigmodon hispidus. The sequence goes on along the minus strand of PVIH01019333.1, from coordinate 7,116 downwards.
TGTAATGGAGGTAGTCTTGGCGAATGAAAATGGTCCTTTGCATCTTCATCTTGGTAACGACACCAGACAGGATATGACCTTGGATGGAGACGTTACCAGTGAAGGGGCATTTCTTGTCTATGTAGATGCCCTCGATGGCCTCCTTAGGCGTCTTGAATCCTAAGGAGTAGTACCGGGGGAGTATTTCCTTGCCGGTTTCTCCAAGCAGAACATGCTTCTTACTTTGAAAGATTGTGGGCTGCTTTTGGTAAGCACGTTTGGTCTAAATGTCCGCCATCTTCCCCTGCTTTAATTTCTAACACCAGGGCTTAGCCCTTACTGATGCATTGGGATTTTCATCTATAGTACTTTGCTGTCAAGGTGAGGCCTATTGGCTGTTAAGTTGCACATATAGAAAGACAATGAAAAAATTACATGCTAGGATGCTGGGGCAGAAGCCTGTGCACCTCTTTTCAGATGAATGGAAAGGTATGTTTAGCAGGCCAGGAATGCCTCATGCCTGGGGAGACTGAGAAAATTTTGTAGCATCTCTCCCCCCCCTTTTTTTTTTAAAAAAAAAACAAAACAACTTTTTATTGCTTTTTTGTGGATTTTACATCAAGCATCCCAATTTCATTCATCTCCCCATCTCTTCAAGTCTGCCCTCTGCCCTTGCTACCTCCCCCCAAAATAAAATTTAAAACAACTCATCATCATCTTACTCTATATTTAAGGTGATTCTCTAAGATCAAATATTGTAACCATCTGAGACGTGGAAAAATGAAAACTTCAAGGCCCCATTGTGATCTACATAATCGAAGTCACTATCACAGTGCATCTGTACTTTCTCAAGTCTTCATGATCATTTCCACAAAGTCTGACACAAGTTCAAAAAGAGAAATGCTTTTTAGACAACTGAAACCCAAAGAGTACCCAGACTTCAGAGAACTTAATTTCTCCAATACCAAAGATTTACAAACAACTTGGCCCCAGGTATACTCTCTCTCTGCACTCACCTTCCCTCCACACCACACTTGCTTGAATGTTGCTTTGTTTTCCATGGGAATGAGACTTAAGCATCATCTCCTCAGAGTTCTTCCCTGGCCTCTTTGTCTTACACTCTGTCTCTCTGTATCATTGCACTTGTTGTTATTTGCTTTGTTTTTATGTGTATATTTTTAATTTATAAAATAAAGTCTTTTTTATCCATGTATCCCCTTGCTCCCCCTCCCTTCCCCCTTCCAATCCCTCTCTGTCAGCCTTCAGCCTCCCTCCTCCCCATCCCCTCCCCCAAAAGGGCAAGAGGTCCCAAGGTGGATCAGCTCAGCATCCACTCCAGGCAGTCTGATTTCCTCACCCTAATGTTAAGACTGGGTTAGGTGTTGGAATTTGTAATCCCACCTTCTTTATATGTAAGTGTTCATCCCTACTATACTTCAACCCAGCAGTGATGAGGCCAGACCTGTTTCTCACACTCCTGTGCATTTACAGCATCTAGCATGGGAAACACAATAGCTAAGTATTGCTGAATCAATACAGAAATGACCAAGTTGACAGAGAGGTACTTGGGCCCATCTTAGCCTATAAAATCATGCTGAAAGACAATGTTTTCATGGGTCTGGTCCTAGATGTTTTCTTTGCAATACCTCTAGCAAAACTACCTGGCCCAGAAAGATGGCTAAAAGCCATCTGTGTCCTAACATGGGGTAAGGGGACAGGAGAAACAATGAGACTCTCAAGTCTGTTCTCTTTCTCTAATCCCATTGTGAGGACCCCACACTCATCATCTCAGGGAACCTCATTAATTCCCAAAGTCTTTGATTTTAAATAATCATCATGCTGAGTCGAGGTAAGGGCTTCAGCATATGAATTTTATAAAGTTTCAATCCATAAAGCCATTAATAGGTCTCGGGAGATAGCCTAGTAGGTTACAGGGCTTGCTTCACAAGCAAGAGAACCTGACTTCAGATCCACAGCACCTACATAAATGTATGGTGTGTCTGCACATTTCTGTAACCCCAGAATTGAAGTGGGGTGGGTGGGAGTGGAGAGAAGAGGATGTCTGGGTCTTGCTGGCTGCTGGCATAGCAAATAAAATCTCTATCTTTAGTGAGAGACCTTGTCTCAAGGGAATAAGACAGACAGAAATAGAGGACACTGGCTTCTACACTTGCACCTACACCCTACATGCACAGGCAAGTGTATATGACACACATACACAGAAAAAGTGTAATGGGTTTACAGATGACAAAGCACACAATTAGAAGAAAAAGAGCCAGAGGAAAAGGGACAGGTAGAATGTGGCCAGTGTTGGGCCCCTTCTCCGTAGTTCCAGTGTGTAAGGACACTCTTAACATTGCACCCTAGAAGCATAGCAAACAGCCAAACCTGTATCTTGAGAAAGAGAAAAGGGAAGACCCTCAGCTCCTGCTGGCCAGGTAAATACGTGAGGGTAGGGGAAAGGAATTGGCTGCTTCTTGCTGCATCTCTTAGCCTACCTGCTCAGCATTCTTGGCCCCTGAAAAAATCCTCACATTTATTGCCTATAGTCTGGTGAACACCAGTCTCCATGCAATATTTACCCATGCAATATTCTGAAGGCCTGCATTAGGCAGCTTGCTAGTGAATGTCAAGTTTCTTCTGCAGAGACAGTTCAGAGTATCTTGAAATGTCAAGCTCAAAGGAAGAAAAAGAGCCAGACAGAGGAAAAGGGACTGTGGCCTCTGATGAGTTTTCAGCATTCCTGAGTATTCAGCAGGGCCCAGCACTGGCCATGTTATATACATGTCTTTAGTAATCTTTGAGATAGGTGTTATTGTTGGCCCTCTCACAGATGAGGAGACTAAGGCTTTGATAAAATAAATGGGTTGTCACCTTCACACACTCAGAGAACCTAGAATTGGACTAGTATCCTCATGTTTTACCCATAGAGCTCATGATCATAGTCCCCTTCCAAGAGTGTGTACTGTCGGCTATCTAAGGAGAAGACTCTGGCAAATGGAGACCAGCCATGGTCCTGGATTCAGACAGTCTGTTAATGCTAGAGCTGGAGTCAGGAATTAAGTCCCTTCCCCTCTTCAGCTCATCTCATGACCCCGGTGTCTAACTACACTAGTGAAGCCTTATCCTGTGTCTCCAGCCACATAGGTCATGTGACAATCTAGACAGTGCACTGAGGTCTCTTAAGTCCTAGTGTTAGATCAGCTAACTGCTCAGCATTCACAAGATTCTGGGACTGGGAGTCCATGGTAAGAGGAGACCTTCCAGGTTGGACCAAAGTACTGGAGAAGGATGTAAGCCCCGAACACCACTATGGTCACCCCACAGTCACTTTGTGACAACTGTTTTCCAGAGAGGTTTCTTTAGTGCTAAGGTGACAGCTGCAAGCCCTGCCACCATCTGCCTTCCTCTTAGGCTTTCCCTCTGGCTAGCTGTGGGAGCTCGACAGAGTTGGTCACCCTCACTCAGGGCTTTTAATGAGAGGTATTTGGTTATGCCCAGGCAGCAAAAATGAATAATTCAGCAAAGGAAGCCCAGGAATGTTAGTGTTTCAGAGCAGATTCCCTTGACAGTGGGAAAAGCAGAGAGAACTGCTGCATCTGATGGGGGTGGGGTGCCAGCAGCAGACGGAAGGAAGGAGCAGGGATTCACAGGAATCACTAGCAGAAACGGAAGAGCTCCTTGTCAGAATCTCTTTGCCACTTTGGAATTAAGTTGATTTAGCTGCTATAAAATCTCCACTAATCTGTGGCTTTTGCTTTGTGAAGGAGTGGTTTCTTGTTGATGATTGTCTAGCTCCAAAGAGCAGTGTCATCAACTCTGTGTGGGATTTAACCTCTTAATTCATTGGACTTTCAAAATTATTAAGTTGGCTCAAGAGAAAAGAGTAGAAGGGAAGGGTAGTTAGGCATTCAAGTTTTTTTAAAGCACTGTTTTAATTCATTCTTTGAGAATTTCATACAATGTATTTTGAGTTTCTCAGGGTACCACCTTTTCCGTCCTCCCATGCCTTCCCATGCAACTTTGTGATTTCTTTGTTTTTACCTTCTTTCCCTGTTGAGTTTAGTTTGTGTTGCTCAGCTATTCTTTAAGTGGGGACTGTCTTGGAGTGTGTCAACCTACCAGGGGTCACATCATGAAGGAAAACTAACTCTCCTTCTCCCAGCAGCTATCAAATGCCAACAGCTCCTAAACTTATGGTGGGATTGCATGCCTCCATCCCCGTTGTATGCTGGAATTTTTTTCTGGCTGTAGCTTGTGAGGGTCATGTCCATGATGTCACAGTCTCTGTGAATTCATATGTGCAACTGCTGTGTTATGTCTAGAAAGCACTGTTTTCTTGACGTAATGCTTCTTATGGTCTTTTCGCCCCCTCTTCTATGAAGATTCATAATACAGCCCTTTCCCCAAGGTTCAATTTCTTGTTTAAGTTCAGGATACGAAAACCAATGGTCCAGAAGCACCTTGCTGCTTGTATTGTATCTGAGCATAAGTCCTTCAGGAGCTATTGACATTGTTCTTAAACAGCACCTTTTAGGATAAGTCAGGGAGCTGGAGAGATGGCTCAGAGGTTAAGAGCACCTCTGCTCTTCCAGAGGTTCTGAGTTCAATTCCAAGCAAGCACATGGTTACTCACAACCATCTACAGTGAGTTCTGGCACCCTCTTCTGGCCTGCAGGCAGAATACTGTATGCATAAAAAGTAAAGAAATAGGATAAGACAGAAACTGATTCTTCTGCAAGGTGATGTGATTGTAATTCTGTTATGGCATGGAGAGTTTCTTACCATTTGATAGCTTAGGACACAGCGCTGAGGCCTTAGCTGTTTGGGTGACAGTGTCTTAGTGAGGAGTCAACATGACAAAAGCAGGGTTTCAGGGTTTTTGGGTGCTAAGGAAATCCAGTTCAGTGGCCTAGGTTCTGGTGTTCTAGAATCAAAAAAGAGTGGGTTTGGCCCAGGCTTAAGCAAGTGACCGTAGGAAACCAGTGTCTTCATCCTAAGCCTCAGTGTTGTTATCTGTAAAACAAGTAACAGCAGAACACTCTTTACTATTTGATAAAAGAAGTTTTGTGTGTTTGTGTGTGTGTGTAAAACTGAGATTTGACCCGTGTTCGTATTTATAGGAAGAAAGGTGCAAACCCTCTAAGTTCTCACCTGAGAACTTGGCCAGACTGGTTTGCTAGAGTTCAGAGTGGCTAAGTAATTTTGCCAAGCTAATGAACTGATCAAGGTGCCAATGTAATGACTTTATTATTAGTGGTACTTCCCCATCACCAGAGATACAGAGATACAGAGTGGGAAGCTTTCAAGTCTAGGGGTTGTGAAGTGGTGCCAGGCTCTGCCATTTATTAATTGAGTGAGTTTAGAAAAAATATCCTTGTGTCTCATTGTCATCCATGGAATGGAAACATAATACTTTCTACCTTTCAATATTTTTCTGAGTATTAAATTAGAGTATACATATGCCCTGACACATAGCAATTGCTCAATAAATGGAAGATTCAGTGTATAGATGTTATTTCTGTGTAAAGTGATCAGTAAATTGCTTTATAGGTGTAATAGGTATAATACTCAATATTTAATGTATACCTAGAAATACTGGAGACAGCTGTGAACAAAAGCATTTGCCTTCACAGAATCTAATGACAAGTGTTTGATGGATAAAAGCAAGATTCCACACATGCTCAGAAAAATAATATATGTAAGGTACTGAGATCCTAGTTGTTATGGCTGAAGAGATGATTATTTTTTCAGACTGTGAGGTTCATCAGTTCACTCAGGATATGAGAAGAGTATGTAGATTATATCAGGCACCGGCTGGGGTGCAGAAGGAAGATGTGTTTTTCAGGAGAAAGCTGTGTCCATTTACAAATGAGGACATCAATTCCATTAAGAAAACACAATGAACAAGTAACCTTTTACTAGTTGTGCAAATGAACAAAAATCCCACCTACCCCCAAGTTTTTCCTTTACAACTTATAGCCTCCTTTGTTAAATCATTGACATTCAGAACGTTAGGAATTTAACCATACATCTTCAATATAGGACTAATGTGGCTACCCAAGGATTAGCTTCATGTCTGATTTGTAAGTCAAAGCCTAGGTCATAGAGGGGCAGGGCACTGATTCTGCTTCTTACCCCATGTCTAGTCTCAGCCTCAATCTCTTGGGTCAAGTGGTTAGCTAAGCAGTATCCATTGAGAATCATACAGCGTGTGACATTCCCTTAAAGCAGTGGTTCTCTGCCTGTGGCTCTCAACCAGCGTGGAGGTCACATATCAGATATCCTGCATATTGGATATTTGCACTACAATTCATAACAATAGTAAAATTATAGTTATGAAGAAAGGAAATAATTTTATGGTTGGAGTCAAAACATGAGGAACTGAATTGAATGGTAACAGCATTAGGAAGGTTGAGACCACTGCCTTAAAGATTGCCCACCATGGCACATGCCTGCCTATTCATGAGGCTCAGTGCCCTGTAATTGTCAGACAGAAGCAAATGGGGGTTGTGGCAATGGTTCCTTTGGGAAAGTGGGTGAGGCAGAGTTGGAGGTCAGAGAAACTAAGTTGTCATGACTATTTCCTAAGGCATATGCTGCTTCTTCATTTCTTATTTTCTTTTACTCTATTTCTTCTTCTTGCTCTTGGGTAAAGAAAGAGTAAATGGCTATGTGCTGACTGGTCACCCCACAGGGCCCAGCATTTTCCTTAGGCTGTAGAAATCCTCCTTGGAAGCTTAGGGAAGAAAATACTCTTCACTAAGAATAGTGGATTGTAATACAAGTTGGCATTGGAGACCCTTACCACGTTCCCAGGAGAATGCCTTAGGGTGCTGCCTAATGAAAACCTGCAGTTCCTGACCTCACTCTTCTCTTTGCTCTTGCTGGTGTTTTCCCCCTTTCAGCTTTTATATATCCCCAGAACTGGCTGAAATTACCAAGCATTGCAATCATCCCAGGCAAGGCAAAGCAGCCAGCCTCTGCTCTTCATGATCAGCTGAATTGAAGTAAACCTGGAGGATTACTGGTTGCCATGGTGAAGAGTAGGCCCTGAGAGTATTAAGAAGCTGAGAGCTTGGGGTTTTTTTGTTTGTTTGTTGGTTTTGAAGAGTTCTATTTGCTTTATTCCCCCTA